>SJYA01001714.1:977624-992496 GCA_006410615.1 Neotragus moschatus | reverse complement strand
GAAGAGTTGACTCATTGGAAAAGACTTTGATGCTGGGAGGGACTAGGGGCAGGAGGAGAAGGGGACGACAGAGGATGAGATGGCTGGATGGCATCACTGACTCGATGGGCGTTGAGTCTGAGTGAACTCCGGGAGATGGTGATGGACAGGGAGGCCTGGTGTGCTGCGATTCATGGGGTCACAAAGAGTCAGACACGACTGAGCGTCTGAACTGAACTGAACTGAAGGCACTGGAGAAAATAACGGGGTTTTTTTCCTTCTTTTTCTAGAAAGGGATGGGCTTAAGTGATAAAGAATAAAAGAAGAAAGAGAAAGCAAACAGCCAAACTGGGCAAATCCTTCTGTATCCAAAACCCCAGCTTTCTGTGATATTGAAATACTTTAAGCTGATAAACAAAAGGGAAGCTGTTCAGTTTAAACTAGAAACAAATGTGGAAAAAATGTACCTAATACCCCAGAGAATCAGGGCAGCGTCTAAGAGTTATGTGCATTCCACACAATGAGAAATAAATATATCCTCTACATTTTAGAGCAAAGGTGTGGCTGCTTTAGTATGCCAAATAAAGCCTACAAAAGTAGGACAACAACATACATAAATCAATAAGCCATTTCTCTCTGTGTGTGTGTGTGTTCAATTTCTCCTTATATGGCATCCTTAATCAGTTTTGAAACGAGAGTATATCAGTGGTAATAAAAACGTTTTCTTCAGTCATTATTCTAATTAGTCAGATTTACCTGCTTTTAGGGCTCTGTGAAACATCGTCAGCACACACAATAGTTACAGAAACAGTACATCCTCTAGATTTCAACTTCTAAGAGCTTTGGGTTTGACATTTGTTTTTCAAATAAATATGAAGTTCAGATATTTTATTCAAAGGCATTCATTACCTTTTCTGGTTGAGCCACGTGAGCAGTTTGGGAGAGAAGCTTTTAAAAGTTCTGTCGCTAGAGTAAATTATATTCATGTTTTCTATATATTCGCCTTTCAGGATATAAGCTTCATCAAGCCTCATAGAACCCCATCTGCCCTGTCCAGGACTGTATTCCCAAGACATTTGTTCACAAATATTTCTTAAATGGACATTTATCTCTTAGCAAGTACTTTTCTCAATTTATGAGGTAAAACGTGACTTCATAAAGTAGAAATCCAAAAGATGTATAAATCAGAACTTCAATAATAAGAACTTGACATATTTTAAATTCAATTTCCTCAACTCTAGGTCAGTTCTAACCATCTTCTCCATAAAAAAAAAAAAGAGAGAGAGAGAGAGAGAGAAATGAAATACTCCATGATCATGGATAATATGAAGACAGGGTTAATGTGATAGGAAAACATTTTATTGTGTGCTAACAGTGTCTGTTCCCTGTCAGAATATTTGTCTCTTTCATCCTTATCTACATTTGGGTCCTCATTCAGGCTACCATTTGGCTTTTCTAACTTTAACTACATAGTTTCTCAGTCACTGATAATCAGAGTCTGGCAGACAGGAGTATTGAACTATCAAAGAACGTACTCAGATCCCCAGGCTTGTGCTTTCCTATTTGTGAGCATCTGGCCCATCTTGTTACAGCAAATCTCAAATGTTCATGATGGGTCTGGCCCTGTTTTCACATCCAGTGTTGATGTTAGTCAGCTCAGAGCTTGTCCATTTATTTGATGTCCATCGTGTATAAAAAAATAAGAAACAAAAGTGCAGGCTACCTATTTATGATGTAAGCTTTCTGATAGCTGACAAGGCAGGTGAGTCCTTCAGAATTTCCAGGCCTGATGTCCTTCTCACAAAAGCACAGCTAGAGCAGCTTGGGAAAGTCTGTGTTTTGCTTCCAAGGCAGAGATGCGCCTGGACCAATTCTTAATCTATTCCACCAGGAGCTCACGATTGTCTTTTCGGACGGCATCTGCTAAGACTCATCTTAAATTTGCCATTTAGCTGTCTGTGCTTCGTGACTTCATTTTCCTCTCTGGGACCAGGGGAAATGAGACCATTTCTCTCCATTGAAGATTATTTCAAATATGAATGATATAAGGCTTCAGGTTTCATGTTTCTATAGTGAGAGGAGCTGTGTGAAGACATGACCGAACTAAACTGTGAGTTATCTGGAACGCTGGTTGTCAACCAGGGGTGAGTTAAAATCACAATAGCAAAGTCTGAGCAGTCACCTTCACCAGCACTGCTGAAATTTTCTAACAAGGTTAGTGTTTTATTCGTCATGTTTGGGTTTTTTTTTCTGTTTTCTGTATCTTGTGATGATTTTGAGGCATCTTGCAGCCTTGTGAATCTTGGCAGTTGGTCTCTCCCAGGACTCATTAATTCCTACATATTGTAAGCATCTAACCTGAGAACATGCCTTTCATAGGTAAACCAACCTAACCCAGGGCCTACATCCCCAACCACCTCCTTTATCAAACTCATACATCAAGCCAAGATCCCTTGACCCTAAACCATCTCAGAGCTGGATACCATACAGCTAGAGACACCTCCTACAGCCCAGAACCTGTTGAAATTATCCAAACTACCTGATCCTAAACTTGCTCAGCATACCGACCCTACCTTGCCCATCCCTTTCCACAGAAACTACAGTAAAGGCTTTGACTTTACTTTCCCCTCACTCTTTCTGCCTCCTGAATGACCCTTATGCTTCCCCACGTGGACCTGCATCTTACCCGGCATCCTGTTTCTAGATATCTCTGAGTATAAATTTTATCTTTCATGACTTTCATTTCTCTGTCCTTGTGTCTTATCATACCTCATTAAAACAAACTCTGGGTATGTTTTCAAATAATTAGTAACTTTAGAGACTAAAGGGCTTCCCTTGTGGCTCAGCTGGTAAAGAATCTGCCCGCAATGTGGGAGACCTGGGTTTGATGCCTGGGTTAGGAAGATCCCCTGGAGAAGGAAAAGGCTACCCACTCCAGTATTCTGGCCTGGAGAAGTCCATGGACTATACAGTCCATGGGGGTCACAAAGAGTTGGACACGAATGAATGACTTTCGCCTAGGGACTAAAAGGAAAAGAATCTTAACATACACATATTTGAAATCCTCCTCCTGGCCTGGTGGCTCAGACAGTAAAGAATCCGCCTGAAATGCAGGAAACCTGGATTTGATCCCTGGGGTGGGAAGATCCCCCAGAGGAGGGCATGGCAACCCACTCCAGGATCCTTGCCTGGAGAATCCTCATGGACAGAGGAGCCTGGCGGGCTACAGTCCATCAGGTAACAAAGAGTCGGACACGACAGAGCGGCTAAGCACACCTGGTCTAATGAATTCGATGTTAATATTATTTTTGAGAAGGGCTGAAACAGAAATGCTTACAAAGTGCTTACAAAGTATGTCCCTTCATCTCTTAGAACCTCAGTTTACTCATCTCTGAAATGGAATATAATAAGTGTCAGCTTCATAGGGCTTTTGGGCAACTAAGTCAGATAAGGAATATATAGCACTTAGCATATCAGTAAGCACTCAATATAGGTTAGCTATTATTACAGTCAACAAAGAGAAATGACTGGCTGCCAGGATTAGTTAAAGAAAACCTTTGGAAGGAGATGATAGTTGACCTGCAACTTAAAAAAGAATAGAAATTCAAGTGCAAAGAGGTGAGAAAGAATTCTATACAGAAAGGACTATATTCACAAAGCACTGAGTACTCAGATCAAAATGCAAGGTTTTTTTCCTTTCATTTTACTCAGTTAAGAGGCTACTTTAGGTTGCTTAATATTTTATTTCAATAATAATTTAATTGAGGTATAAAGTATATCAGTTATGTATATGCAATCTATATTTAATGTATAAATTATATAATAAATGCATATAACATATGTGTAATATTTTGTTTCCCCTTCTTTATTGATACAGCATGTGTCAGATAGCCCAAGAGAAATGAATTTCTTTAGGTTTCCCTGACTTCTGTGGACAGTGTTTTCCTTACCCTCATTTGCTCTCATCTTTCTTCTCAAGAGGGAGAGAAAGCCATAATATGACTCATGTTAGTCCGTTTCTCTTAAGTGCTTTGTGCTCTGGTCTCATGATAGCTCCTGCTGTACAGCTTGGTTGTTAGAACAAGCCTTGTTTAGGCAGGGTCTGTTAGAGCTCCCTGGAGCTATTGTGGAGGAGCTCATGTAATAAATACATAATTATGAACTTGTTAAAAGAGACATTATCTGCTCATTTGTCCAACATGGCTCCTTTCAGTCTACCTCGTAAGGAAATCTATATTTAGTCAGTGTCGTATTGATCAGAAAGCTGAGTACACTTTAATGCTCCTACAGAAACACACCATTAAAAAAAAATTACTTGAGAAAAACCCACCACAAGTCTCATCTCATTTGAAACAGTGGAAAGAAGAAAAATAGTGCTTTGTTTTCCATTATAATTTAATACAACACTAGAAAAATGAGTACTAATACCAGGTTCTGATACTGTCACTGTAGCGAGTCGCAGAGTTTTTCCAAATATCATGCATTTTATGAAATTCAAAATTAGGGAAATTAATGACAAAAGAACACATAGTTTTTGGAGCTGTAAATGGGTGTTCATTGTGTTCTATTTTCCTACATGTTTAGAATTTTTATGATAAAAGGCTTAACATTTTTAATAATGGTTCCTCAACACTACTTATAATTTAGGTAAATACTACCTAAAATTAGATCATTTGAAGTAGAGTATATATCAAATTGCATGAAATTACAATAGAGTAAAAGGTAGAAATCAGAGTAAACTATAATTTGTTTAAAACACAGAGTTGAACACACCAAGAGTAGGATTTTTTTTATGATAGCAATAGTACAAAGCTACGTTTTCTTCTTAAAGTTGTACGTTTGCATGTGACATCAAGCAGAGGAATTACTTTAGTACTTTGAGAAAAACATTATGAATAAACTTTTATTTATTTGGTACGTAAAGTCTAAATACCTTAACACAAGTAGAAAAGTACCAGCCACAATTAGAAGGGGCAGAAAAAACAAATCCTGTACTACAGCGTGAAGATGTTTTACACCTTAATACTGTTTTATTCATTGAGTCAGAAATTTCTGAGTGAATAAGTGAATTTACACTTGTAAATCAGAAACCTTCAGTCAGTTTTTTTCATTCCACAAAGAAGCCACTTTGGGTTGGTGTGTGAGTGTTGTTTCTGAAGCAGATAAGGTCAATGTTGACATAAGTGTAGCTGAAAATACCACTGATTACTAACTTTCCTTTCTACCCTGTACGTATATTAAAAACTGATCCTTTGGCTCATGGTTTTAGTTGGGTTTTTTGCACAGCCTGAAAAGATTAGAAATCTTGCTCCCTTGGTACCTAAAAAGACACTTTTGTTGTCTCATGTAACAGACAAATCTTTGGGAAGAGTTTATTCAGATACCAAGATATGGATTATGAATATTTATTAGGTACAATGGAATCCCTAGTGGCTTAGTGGTAAAGAGTCTGCCTGCCGGTATAGGAGACACAGGAGACATGGGTTCAATCTCTGGGCTGGGAAGATCCCCTAGAGAAGGAAATGGCAACCCACTCCAGTGTTCTTGCCTGGAGAATTCCATGGAACCTGGTAGGCTACAGTTCATGGGGTTGCAAAAGAATTGGACACAACTTCGTTGAGCACAATAACCAAGATTAAGCAAATAAAAAATAATGTATGAAGAACTTTCAGTCTTGAATTCATCAGAAACACTATGCCAATATAAATGTTTATAAACATTTAAGGAAAAAAAACTTTCACCTTTTCTCTCATGGCTGCAAAAAGCAAGGGTTATTTTTGACAATTGTAATAAGTAATCAAAAATTAAGCTTATTTAAGGAATACATTTATGTTTGGAGTGGGGTAAGGATAATAAGAGTCATTGAGAAAAAATAGGTTAGACAGAAAAGGCTCAACGTGTGAATACCACCCGTGCCCACTTATGCACTGTTCTGAACACTGGTAATCCTACAGACCAATTGATATTACCACCAATTTACAGACGTGGGAACGAAACACTTGAAAGTTTAAATGACTTGTCCAAAGTTAACGAGTTAGTAACTTGTGGAGCCAGTATTCTTCTTCAGACTTCAGCCTAAAGACCACAAGCTCAGTACCTGTCATTTCCGTGGCTCTATTATACGGAGTTCCTGAAAAAGCCAATGCAATTTCCAGGGAGCAATTTATAATGTGAAGAAGAGTCTAGCACAGTATGACCCAGAATTTTATGCAGTACAGAATGGGTGAGAGATTTATCAATAGAGTTTTATATTTTACACTTATCAGGTGTGCACAAATTCTTGGTGGGAGGGACTAATTAACCATGTCTTGAAGTGACCATTACTTTTTCCCCAGCCAACATCTCTCATTGCCTACAAAATCAATGAGGATCTTATTAGCACCTTCTTTTCTATCCAATTCTGTAACCTGGGAAAATGGGTGTGCCTGGTGACTAGACATAATAGGAAATTTATTTTCCCATTGGAAAAAAACAAACAAACAAAAAAAATGACATTCAATATCATAGGCCTATTAGTCCCAGACAGAGACAGATCAGCAATCAACCTCTCTTTTTTTTAACATCTCAATTCTTATTTCAAACAAGTTGTAAGTTCTTTTCTTTCATCAATATGTATGAGAAACTCGGCCTGTGAGATGGAAATAGTCCCTGACAGCTAATACAATCAACTCAAGAGTACTTAAAAGTCTTTTCTTTGTTGAACTGCTCACGGATACATGAACCTGGGAATGTCACTTCATGTCTTTGGAGCTTATTTGTTTCCACGGTAAGCTCCCTAGTCCTTGCCACATACTAATATTATCACTGTTCATTAGGTGCAGTAATTGAATTTCCCAACTATTTTAGGCACTAGCTGAAGGACCAAAAATATTGAGTGCGTGTAGCACATGTAGAATCATTAGGTACTTAAAATTATCTAAAGGCAGAAAAAAATAATAGTGTTCTATTTGCACTTAACTTTGTAAAGTGTGTCTGCTGCTTGTCAGTCATGGTCTCAGCTATCTCCTTCAAAGTAAATGGCTCGGGGTCCCTTTAAGTAAATAGAACAAGCTAACATATGTTGGGGAAGTGTGTACTGAGTGCTTGAAATCCATCGTCCCATCACCACAGTGTATCCTCACACACACTTTATAGCATGTGCATTGTCATTTTCTCCATTTTGGGGGTGAAGAAATGAAGGCACAGGCGTGTCACTGTTAACTCACTATCAAGTCTACTTAGTGCTGAAGCCAGGATTTGAGCCTATGCTTTTTTTTTTTTTTTTACTTTACAATACTGTATTGGTTTTGCCACACATCAACATGAATCCACCATGGGTGTACACATGTTCCCAATCCTGAACCCGCCTCCCACCTCCCTCCTCATACCATCCCTCTGGGTCATCCCAGTGCACCAGCCCCAAGTATCCTGTATCCTGCATCGAACCTAGACTGGCGATTCATTTCTTACATGATATTATACATGTTTCAATGCCATTCTCCCAAATCATCCCACCCTCTTCCTCTCCCACAGAGTCCAAAAGACTGTTCTATACATCTGTGTCTCTTTTGCTGTCTTGCATACAGGGTTATGATTACCATCTTTCTAAATTCCATATATATGTGTTGGTATACTGTATTGGTGTTTTTCTTTCTGGCTTACTTCACTCTGTATAATTGGCTCCAGTTTCATCCACCTCATTAGAACTGATTCAAATGTATTCTTTTTAANTGTCTCTTTTGCTGTCTTGCATGCAGGGTGCTTTTTAATGTGCTTTCTAAATTGTCATTGCTCTCCTTCCAAGGAACAAACGTCTTTTAATTTCATTACTACAGTCACCATCCACAATGAGTTTGGAGCCCAAGACAATAAAGTCTGCCACAGTTCCCACTTTCTCTCCTTCTATTTGTGATGAAGTGATGGGACCAGTTGCTATGATTTTCATTTTTTTGAATGTTGAATTTTAAGCCAACTTTTTCATTCTCTTTCACCCTCATCAAAAGGCTCTTTAGTTCCTCTTAGTTTTCTCCTATTAGTGGCATCATCTGCATATCTGAAGTTGATATTTCTCCTGGAAATCTTGATTACAGCTTGTGATTCATCCAGCTTGGCCTTCACACAATGTACTCTGCATATAAGTTAAATAAGCACGGTGACAATATACAGCCTTGAAGTACTTTCTCAATTTTGAACCAGCCCATTGTTCCATGTCTGGTTCTAGTTGTTATTTCTTGACCTGCATACAGGTTTCTCAGAAAACAGGTAAGGTGGTGTGGGATTCCCATCTCTTTAAGAATTTTCCACAGTTTTTTGTGATCCACACAGTTAAAGGCTTTAGCATAGTCACTGAAGCAGAAGTAGATATATTTCTAGAATTCTCCTACTTTCTCTGTGATCCAAAGGATATTGGCAATTTGATCTCTGGTTCATCAGACTTTTCTAAATCCAACTTGTACATCTGAAATTTATCATTTCACATACTGGTGAAATCTAGCTTGAAGTATTTTTTTGAGCATTACTTTGCTAGCATGTGAAATGAGTGCAATTGTGCAGTAGTTTGAGCATTCTTTGGCATTTCCCTTCTTTGGGATTCAAATGAAAACTGACCTTTTCTAGTCCTGTGGCCACTGCTAAGCATTCCAAATTTGCTGGCATATTGAGTGCAACACTTTAAAAGTATCATTTTTTAGGATTTTAAATAGCTCAACTGGAATTCCATCAACTCCACTAGCTTTGTTCACAGTAATGCTTCCTGAGGCCTACTTGACTTTCACGCTCCAGGATATCTGGCTCTAGGTGAGTGACCACACTATCATGGTTATCTGGGTCATTAAGATCTTTTTTGTACAGTTCTTCTGTGTATTCTTGCCACTTCTTTATAATATCTTCTGCTTCTGCTAGGTCCTTGCCATTTCTTTTTTTTCTAATATAAATTTATTTATTTTAATTGGAGGTTAATTACTTTGCAATATTGTATTGGTTTTGCCATACGTCAACATGAATCTGCCACAGGTATACACGTGTTCCCCATCCTGACCCCCCCTCCCTCCTCCCTCCCCATACCATCCCTCTGTGTCATCCCAGTGCACCTGCCCCAAGCATCCAGTATCATGCATCAAACCTGGACTGGACATTTCTGTTCTTTATCATCTTCATCTTGCATGAAATGTTCCCATGGTATCTCCAGTTTCCTTGAAGAGATCTCTAGTCTTTATTACTCTATTGTTTTCCTCTATTTCTTTGCATTGTTCACCTAAGAAGTCTTTTCTTATCTCACTTTTCTTTGGAACTCTGCATTCAGATGGATATATCTTCCCTTTTCTCCTGTGCCTTTCACTTTTTTCCTTTTCTCATCTATTTGTAAGGCCTCCTAAGACACTTTGCCTTCTTGCATTTCTTTTTCTTTGGGTTAGTTTTGGTCCCTGCTTCCTGTAAAATATTCCATCTGTAGTCCTTTAGTGACTCTATCTACCAGATCTAATCCCTTGAATCTATTCCTCACCTCCACTGTATAATCATGAGGGATTTGATTTAAGTCATACCAGAATGGCTTAGTGATTTTCCCTACTTTCTTCAATTTAATCCTGGATTTTGCAATAAGGAGCTCATGATCTGAGTCACAGCTATTCCAGGTCTTGTTTTTGCTTTTAACCTTTGCCCTGCTTCATTTTGTACTCCAAGGCCTTACCTGCCTGTTACTCCAGGTATCTATTGACTTCCTACTTTTGCATTCCAATCCTATATGATGAAAAACATCTCTTTTTTTGGTGTTAGTTCTAGAAGGTGTTGTAGGTCTTCATAGAACCATTCAACCTCAGCTTCTTTGGCATTAATGGTTGGGGCATAAACTTGGATTATGTGATGTTGAATGGTTTGCCTTGGAAATGAACTGAGATTACTGTCATTTCTGAGACTGCACCCAAGTACTGCATTGTAAACTCCCTTATTGACTATAAAGGCTGCTTCATTTCTTCTAGGGCTTTTTGCCCACAGTATCAGATACAATGGTCCTGTGAGTTAAACTCACCATTCCCATCCATTTTAGTTCATTGATTCCTAAGATGTTGATGTTCAATCTTACCATCTCCTCCTTGATCACATCCAATTTACCTTGATTCATGGACCAAGCACTTGAGATGCCTATGCAGTATTATTCTTTACAACATCAGATTATACTTTCACCACCAGACACATTCACCACTGAGCATTATTTCTGCTTTGGACCAGCCTCTTCATTCTTCCTGGAGCTATCTCTCCCCTCTTCCCCGTAGCATACTGGGCACCTACTGACCTAGGGGTAACAGCAATATGANACCTTGATTCATGGACCAAGCACTTGAGATGCCTATGCAGTATTATTCTTTACAACATCAGATTATACTTTCACCACCAGACACATTCACCACTGAGCATTATTTCTGCTTTGGACCAGCCTCTTCATTCTTCCTGGAGCTATCTCTCCCCTCTTCCCCGTAGCATACTGGGCACCTACTGACCTAGGGGTAACAGCAATATGACATCTGGTATCATATCTTTTTGCCTTTTCATACTGTTCATGGGGTTCTCAAGGCAAGAGATGCATGGCCGTGTTCTGGTATTATAATATTGTAAATATACAAGCCTTGGCTATTGTAAATGGACACTGCAGTGGACACTGGAGTACATGTATCCTTTTGAATTATGGTTATCTGGATCATATAGTTGTTCTATGTTAACTTTTTAAAGGCTCCCCATACTGTTCTCCACAGTTGCTATATCAGTTACATTTCTTGAGATAGGTAGAATGACGTCTATTTTAATAGGAGTGCTGTAAGAAACTACCATAGACTGGGTGGCTTAGAAGACAGAAGCTTGTTGTCTTAGAGTTCTGGAGGCTACAAGTCCAAGATCAAAGTATAACCAAGTTTTGATCTTCTGAGGGCATTAGGGAGAATCTGCTCTACATGTCTCTTCCAGCTTCTAGTGGTTTGCTGGCCATCATTGGTGTTTCATGGGTTCTAAGTGCATCACTCTAATCTCTTCCTTCATGTCCAAATGGCATCTCCCTGTATTCATATCTGAATATCCCTATTTATATACCAGTCATATAAGATCAGGGATCCTCCCTGTTCTAGTATGACTTCATCCTAACTTCTAACTTCAGTAACAACTGTATCTTCAAATAAGATCACATTCTGATGTACTCAACATATGAACTTTGAGGGACATAATTCAAAGATTTACCTATAATGAATCTTAAGGTAGAAAGAGCATATATTTTTTTAGTTGGACAGACTGAGTTTGATCCTTTCTTTACCAATGCTTTTCTGATTCAGTTTTATTTTGTCACCTGCAAACTAAGGATGATGCTTTAATAGATTTATTGGTTAAATAATAAATATATAATCATTATTATTTATATAATTATAAATATTTATATCATTTTATAATAAATAAAATATAATTTTATAATAAATAAAGTAATATAACTTTATATATAATATATAAATAAAATTTAAATATTATATAATTANTATTTATAAAAGGGAGATAGATTGCTATAAGCTTTCCAGGTGGCTCAGACAGTAAGGAATCAGCCTACCAATGCAGGATACATGGGTTCAGTCCCTGGGTTGGGAAGATCCCCTCATGCAGGAAATGGCAACCCACTCCAGAGTTCTCGCTGGGACAATCCATGGCCAGAGAAGCCTGGCAGGCTACAGTTCACGGGGTGACACAGAGTCACACATGATTGAATGGCTGCTCATGCACACATACACACACACATGTTGCTGGGACGGACCTAGCAAGTATCGGGGCCTGTCCCGGGTCTAGGCACACATTAGGTTCTCAGTGCTAGTTCTGTCCTCTGTCGCCCCTGCAAGGGTAGCAGAAATGGTTAAGTAGCTTCTGGACCAGTGACTCCAGGCTCTTGACCACATGACCTTTAGAAAGGTATGGGTCCCTGCCTGATTAAGTTTAACTGCTATAACAGAATACCATAGACTGGGTGGCCTATAAACAGCAGAAATGTATTACTCATCCTTCTGCCAGTCCGGGAAGTCCTAGATCAAGGTGCCGGCAGATTTGATGTCTGGTGAGAATCCCTGCTCTGCTTCCTAGTAACTTCTATTATGTCCTTACATATCGAAACAGCCTAGATAGAGAGCTCTCTTAAAAGGACAATAATCCCATTCCTAAGGGCTCCATGGCATGACCTAATCACCTCGCAAAGACTACCTCCTAATACCATCACCTGGGGTATAAGATTTCAACATAAGGATTTTGAGGGGACCACAGATTTTCCTTCTATACTAGTCCCCTTAAACCTTTTTCACAGACACTGCCTTTTACTTGAAATGAGAATATAAAATATAATTTACTTGATATGATAATATAAACTATAATTTCTAAATTAGAATATAATTTCTAATAAATGAGGCATAACTCATTTTATTTTGCTTTGATTCATTGTGCTTCTCAGATACTGTGTTTGTTTGTTTTTGTTTTTTTACAAATTGAAGGTTTATGGCATGTATCAGTCACATCTATCAGTGACATTATTCCAACAGCATTTGCTCACTTTATGTCTCTGTGTCACCTTTTGGTAATTCTTGCAATATATCAAACTTTTGCATTATTTTTAGAGTTGTCATGACGATCTCTGATCAGTGTTCTTTGATGTTATTGTTGAAATTGTCTTGTAGTGCCATAAACCACATACCCTTATAACACAATAAACTTAATTGATAAACATGTGTTCTGATGACTCCCCTGATCAGCCATTGCCCAATGTCTCTTTCTCCTTAGGCCTCCCCATTTCCTGAAATACAACAATATTGAAATTAGACCAATTAATAGCCTCACAACAACCTGCAGGTATTCACATGAGACAAAGAGTTTCACATTTCTCACCTTAAATCAAAAGCTAGAAATGATTAAGCTTAGTGGGGAAGGAGTGTTGAAAGCTAAGATAGGCTGAAATCTAGACCTCTCCTGCCAAACTGTTAGTCAAACTGTGGATTCAAAGGAAAAGTTCTTAAAGGAAATTAACAGTGCTACCCCAGTGAGTGATAAGAACGCCAAACCATCGTATTGCTGATATGGAGAAAGTCTGAGTGGTCTGGACAGATCAAACCAGCCACAACATTCCCTTAAGGCAAAGCCCAATCCAGAGCAAAGCCCTGACTCTCTTCGAGTCTGTGAATGCTGAGAGAGGTGAGGAGGCTGAATAAGAAAAGTTTGAGGCCAGCAGAGGTTGATTCATGAGGTTTAAGGAAAAAGACCATCCCTATGGAAGTACAAGGTGAAACAGGAAGTGCTGGTGTAGAAGCTACAGCAAGTTATCCAGGAGGTGTAGCTAAGATAATTAATTAAGGGGACTACACTAAATCACAGGTTTTCATTATAGATAATAAAACAGCCTTATATTGGAAGAAGATGCCATCTAAGACATTCATAGCTAGAGAGGAGGAGTCAAGATATGGCTTTGAAATTCATAGGACAGGCTGGCTCTCTTGTTAGGGGCTAATGCAGCTGGTGACTTCAAGCTGAGGCCAATGCTTAATTATTATTATGAAAACCCTAAAGCCCTTAAGAAGTAGGCTAAATGTATTCTGCCTGTGCTGTATAAATGGAAGAACAAACCCTGAGTGACAGCATACCTGTTTACAACATGGTTTCCTGAGTATTTTAAGCTCATTGTCAAGAGCTATTTCTCAGGGGGAAAAAAAATGTCCCTTTCAAAATATTACTGCTCATTAACAATGCACCTGGTCACCCAGGAGCTCTGGTAGAGACTTGTTGTCATTATTGTTCAGTGGCTAAGGCATGTCTGACTCTTTGCTACACCATGGACTGATGAGAATACAAGAAAATCAGTTATTTTCATGCCTGCTAAGACAACACCCATTCTGAAGTTCATGGATCAAGAATTAACTTCTATTTTTAACTCTTATCATTTACATTTCATAAGGCTAGAGCTACCATAGAGACAGTAGTTTCTCTGATGGATCTGGGCAAATGCAATTAAAAATTCTCTGGAACAGTTTCATCATTCCAGATGTCATTAAGAACATTCATAATTCATAAGAAAAGGTAAAAATATCAACATTAACAGGATTGGAAGATGTTGATTCCAGCCTTCATGGATGACTTTCTGAGGTTCAGAACTTCAACAGAGGACATAACTGAAGATGCAGTAGAAATAGCAGAAGAACTGGAAATGGAGCTGAAGATGTGACTGAACTGCTGCAATCTCATGATAAAGCTTTTTCAGGTGAGGATTTGCTTCTTATGAAAAAGAACAGATGAACAAAGAACAGACTTTCTTGAGATGGAGTTTACTCCTGGTGAAGATGCTGTGAACACTGTAACAGTGAGAGCAAAGGATATAGAATATTACATAAACATAGTCCCTAAAGCAATGTCAATGCTTCAGAGAACTGACTCTGATTTGAAAGAAGTTGTACTGTGGGTAAAATGCTATCAAACAGGGAAATCGTTCATGAAAGGAAGAGTCTGTCGATGCAGCAAACCTCATTGTTTGCTCGTTTGTCTGATTTTAAGAAATTGCTGCAACCATCCCACCTTCAGCAACCACCACCTTGATCAGTCAGCAGCCATCAACAACAAGGCAAGAGCCTCCAGCAGCAAAAACATGGCAACTCACTGACTACTCCGATGATGGTTAGCATTTTTTAAGCAATAAAATGTCTTTCCATTAAGGTGTATACATTGTTTTCAAACATCATGCTATCATACACTTAATATGTGGACATAATTTTTATAAGCACTGGAAAAAATTGATGTGACTCACTTTATTGTGATATTCACTCTGTTGTGGTGGTCTGGAACCAAACTCGTAATATCCCCAAGGAATGCCTGGATAAATGTAAAACTCACCGAGCCAGTGTTCTGTACAGTTAGATCTATT
>SJYA01001714.1:887932-977484 GCA_006410615.1 Neotragus moschatus | reverse complement strand
ATTTAGAGACCAGATCTGAAGAGGGAAAGATGAGCTTTCTTTTGAGGAAGTTTAAGGTTTGAAATTAAGTTCCTGTTCATGGAAGGCCAATCCACTTCAGCACTGATATAGACAGCAAAGGAGAGAAACAATTTCCAAAAACACTGCATGTTAGTTTTTCTAGGTCTGCCATAATAAGGTATCACTAAGTGGAAGAGGCTTCAACAACTTGCACAACAGAAATTTATTTTCTCACAATTCTGGAGGCTGGAAGTTCAAGGTAAGGTGATGGCGGTGTAATGCTCTTTCTGGAGGTGTTGGGGAAAATTGTTAAACTTCTGTGTTAGTTTCTGACAGTTCCTTGGTTTTTGACAACTTAAATCTTCACATCATCTTCACGTGATGACATCCTGTATACACATCATATCCAAAGCTCCCCGTTCATAGGGACACCAGTCATATTGGATTAGGGGGTCTTCCTGCTCTAGTGTGACCTCATTTTAACCAAGTACATCTGGAAGACCCTATTNTTAGTTTCTGACAGTTCCTTGGTTTTTGACAACTTAAATCTTCACATCATCTTCACGTGATGACATCCTGTATACACATCATATCCAAAGCTCCCCGTTCATAGGGACACCAGTCATATTGGATTAGGGGGTCTTCCTGCTCTAGTGTGACCTCATTTTAACCAAGTACATCTGGAAGACCCTATTTACAAATAAGATTACATTCTGAGATACTGAGGTTGCTGCTGCTGCTGCTAAGTCGCATCAGTCGTGTCCGCCTCTGTGCGACCCCATAGACGGCAGCCCACAAGGCTCCCCTGTCCCTGGGATTCTCCTGGCAAGAACACTGGAGTGGGTTGCCATTTCCTTCTCCAAGGCATGAAAGTGAAAAGTCAAAGTGAAGTTGCTCAGTCGTGTCTGACCCTCAGCGACCCCATGGACTGCAGCCTACCAGGCTCCTCCATCCGTGGGATTTTCCAGGCAAGAGTACTGGAGTGGCTGGCACTGAGGTTAGGATTTCAAAATATGAATTGGGAAGAAGGTAAATGAACACTGTTTAGCCCCTATAACAGACTCTTACAGGAAATTTATTTGAGTGTTTGGTTAGGACTCAAAATTTTGTATCATACAAAGACAAGATGACCTTAGCCTAAAATTTTTCCTTAAAAAAGTATTACCTGGCCTCCACCATTTCATAGACATTTCTCAGTGTGAGCCCTATGGAAATGTCTTGTTTTTAAAAGACTTATTAAATATACCCAGAAATAGCTGAATGACTTGAGCTGGTGAGTGGGATCATATAATATTCAGCACTTAAATGTTCTTGACTTTCTACAAGGACTGACTCCTGAATGTTTTCCCGGAAGTCAAGCAATTGTTTTAAAATAAGCAATATGTCGGTCTTCTAATGGAACCAATAAGCCAATAAAACTAATAAAACTTCTCTCACTAAAATTATTAAAATTTACCTTCTTGAAACCATAAGGGAACAAAAAGTATCTCTGAGTCAAGTTATTTTTCATGGAAACTGACATTTAAATTAGAAATCACTTAACAGTGGTTAGACCTGAAATGTAAAAGCATTATCTGAGATTAATGGTTAGTATACTCAGATGTCCACACAGCAGAGTGATCACATTTTAGGTTTACTTTTAAACTAATTTCTTATGACAGGATCATGTTTGAATCCCATATGTTTTACTCTGAACTCCTATTTGCATTCACTGAAATGTTCTGCAAAGCAGACTGTTAAATTTTTAGTTTATTTTTCTGGGGAAAAAAAAATGAAGATTTTTAACAGAAACTAACAATACTTACCAAGATACTGTGATTAACAAGGGCAAAGTTTCTAAAATGATGCTTGAAGGCATGTTTGAAATGGGTAATAGTCAAGGGTATGATTAAAAACTTGTTCATTTGCATTATTTAAACAGCCATTGAATATCATTTTTTTTTTTTTTGTACTAACAGCACAGCCTATTGAATCAAAAGCAATCAGAATTGAAATTGAGAACTCTCTAGTTCTTGACCACGTATTTTCTTTATCTAGGGGCAAGGTTTGTTTGTTTTCTCAATGTTGCTTTTCTACCCAATTGTAGTCACTTAATATCTCCATATCTGAGTTTTTGTTGCAAACAAAATGGGGATGTTAAGTCTCAGTCATAGCCATGAATATTGATGAACAAATAAAGTTCCTATAGACCTGTCACTGTTCGTATAAATCAGAGCTTCGTTCACATTTCAGATCAGTGCTCTTTTCAAAATAATTTGAGTGATAAAAGATGATCTGGTCTGGTCTATGCTTGTTATAGGGGTTTGGGGTGGTAGGTACAAGCTAAGAGATCTCTAACCTGAAACACATGGGAGGAAGCTCCAGATGAGACCCTGAGCAAAGATTCAAGAAGTAGACCCATGGAAGGATTTTCTTACCTTTATCTCTGGTGAATATGTCACTAAAGACTCATTGGAGAATGCGAATCTGGCCACTGCTTTAAGTGTGTCTCAGACAGACAGTGGACTTTTTGTTCTTTATTCTTCCTTACCTAGGTCATTGACACAAGATCAGGCTTATCCTCAGTATTGAGAGAACTGTCCTGTGGTCACCCTCTTCCAGGAGTATCTAATGGAGAGTCAGGGCTATTTCAGATGAATGTCTTATCTGTGCCTGGACCTGTGTATTAAATAGATATTATATAATTAGATTATGAATTAAAATCTAGGAATATCTAATAGAGAAAAGTTTCAAATAGGACATTTTCTATCAGTCCTTGATTTTCACCTATGTCTTAATTCTCCTGCTATTCCCTGGTGGCTCAGAGGTTAAAGCGTCTGCCTGCAATGCGGGAGACCCAGGTCCGACCCTTGGGTTGGGAAGATCCCCTGGAGAAGGAAATGGCAACCCATTCTAGTATTCTTGTCTGGAGAATCCCATGGAGGGAGGAGCCTGGTAGGCTACAGTCCATGGAGTTGTAAAGAGTTGGACACGACTGAGCTACTTCACTTTCACTTTCATATGTCCTAATGCATCTTACAATTAATCAGTAACCCACTCCCCTCCCAACCTGTGCTCAGCTGTATTCTAACTTCAGCATCATGTCAACAGTGCCTCACCATCTCAGTTACTGTCATTGACTCTCTGTTTAACCCAGGTGAAAGCTCCTGCATCTATCGGAATTTAAAATAACCTAACTAGTGAACTGTCTTTTGCCAAGGACACTAGAAAACCCTTAAAATGAAGTAAATTTGGAAAAGTTTCAAAGAATAATAGTCATAGTCTCTTTTTCTGTTTTACACTATAATTTCCAAGTCCTACTTTTAAAAATTACTACAAAATTATATAAAGTTTCTTTCTTTTTACATGAAGGGAAAGAAGATGGTGGTATATGTATGTGTGTGCCCATGAATACCTCACTGCCTTTGATTCTTTATTTCACATTGTGTTATATAACCATCAAACAGATTTAAAGGATACTTTCTTTTGTTTAAAAATTATAATTACCCATGTCAGTTGGGTAAAAAATTTACTTGATAATAAAAAAGCATAGGGATATGGAGAGTGAAACTGACTTTTCTTTAGGTAATTATTGATATATGTCAGGGCACTCACTTTTCCAATTTGATATACACAAACAACCACACACTTAAACTTAATTATGAATTTAATGTTATTGTGCTCATTTTACAGAGCAGAAAATTGAGTCTCACAAACGTTAACTTATCCAAGATCATACAGCTATTAAGTGATAAAACATGGCTTTGACCACGTTTTTCTGGCATTCTTTTTCTATTTTGCCAAGATGTTTTCTCCTTCCTATGTAGATTCATGATAATAATATTCAGCTGTAATTTATTAAACTTCTACTATGTACTGTGTGCCTTATACCCATTATTACATAATCTTCCACTGCTCTAAAAACCAAAATAATTTTATACATGAGAAAACTAAGGCTCCTAAAGCTTGGGTAACTTGGCCAAGTTAAGATGTATCAGAGCCAGGATTCAAAACCTGATACAATTGATCCTCATTATTNGACAGGGAGGCCTGGCGTGCTGCAATTCACGGGGTCTCAAAGAGTTGGACACGGCTGAGCGACTGAACTGAACTGATTCATGAATTTCATGCAGTCATCCCTGCCCCTTTATCCATGCTTTTGATTTCCATGGATTCAGTTGCCTGTGGTCAATCACTATCCAAAAATATTAAATGGAAAATTCCAGAAGTAATCCATACATTTTATATCACACAGTCGTTCTGAGTGAAAGTGAAGTCACTCAGTCATGTCCGACTCTGCGACCCCATGGACTGTAGCCTGCATTAGGCTTCTCCATCCATGGGATTTTCCAGGCAAGAGTACTGGAGTGGGTTGTCATTTCCTCCTCCAAGGGATCTTCCCAACCCAGGGATCAAACCTGGGTCTCCTGCACTGCAGGCAGACACTTTACCCTCTGAGCCACCAGTGAGGCTCATTCTGAGTAACAGGATGAAATGTCCTGCTGTCCCACTCAGGACATGAGTCATCCCTCTGCCCAGTGTCAGCCACCATTATCCAGTCTAGCTTGGTCCTCTGTCCCTCATTTAATAGCCATCTGGATTATCAGTGATATGACTTGTGTTCAAGTCATCTTTATTTTGCTTAATCATGGCCCCAAAGTGCAAGACTAGTTATGCTTAAAAATGGAGATATTCTGTTACTGTACCTAATTTATAAATGAAACTTTATCATAAGTGCGTGTGCTCTTCAAGGTTTCAGGCATCCACTGGGGGGGTTGTAGGATGTATTTCCCTCAGATAAGGGGAGACCACTGTATTTGCAAATTTATCTGCACAATAAAATTTATTTGTAATCTCAAAAGCAATACTCATAGAGCTTTGCAGTCATTTGCAGGCATGCGCAAAGCTGCAAAAATTTGCGCATCACCCAACGTGCATGCTCCCAACAAAATAACCCTCTGCCTTCTTGTTTCAGCTCCTACTGTAAACAAGCATCCTTTTCCAATCTACTTAGGCCATGTTTTCCCTGTCTTTTGTTTTTCTTTGGTAATGTTGCTGCTTGACATGGCCCCCAAGCTCAGGGCTGAAGTGCTACCTAGTGTTCCTAAGCATAAGAAGGCTACAATGTGCTGTACTGGGAAGTCACTCAAGTTGGCCTTGAGTCCAATGTTAATGAAATAAATACATGTCTTTAAATAGGACACACATACATAATAGAGACTATGTATTGATTGGCTGACCAGAGGCTCACAGGAACCCAAGTCCCATAAGACCAATGCCTTGCTCAATATTCATTCATTCCATCTCAATGACCCTATAGACAATAGCTCCTGCAAATAACAAGAGGCAACTGGATTTGTGTTTCCAGTGTCCAATTCTGCTACTACTCACCCCGACACATCACCCATTCTTGTGAGATGATAGTGTTCTCTTTTGTGTGATGCACTGTTATCATTTTGATTCCAGTTCCCCACAAAAGCCATGCTTCGTCGCCACAACCACGACCAACTCATTCAAACATGATGCCACTCCACCACCGTGTGGGCGTGGAACCAATAGATGTTCACCTTCGTGACAAAAAAAAAAAAAAAAAAACCAACACAGTGCCCAGTAAAGCAAGTTCATAAAATATTTATTTAAATTGATTTAGCTTAGAGCAAGTTTATGTACATAAATAATTTGTATTTTGTGAGAGTCAGATTCTGAAATGAAGATGCAAATTGTGGGGCTGAAAGAGGTGCTGAGGGCTCTCAGTATCCTCATCCCAGTGCTGGAGTTCGCACTTGGGTCTAGAGAAATAAACAAGTACACAGTGGCAGTCTCCTCCCATTTTGTGATGGCTTTATCTACATGAGCCTTCTGGAGTTAAACCCTTGCTCTGAAGGAGAACATTTCCCCTATAAATTTTTCCACTGAGAAAAATAAGAAATACATCAGCAAGGATGATATGTTTAACATTACAAAGGGTACTGAAGAAGTTGAAAGCCTAAAGGATTGTACATCTATGATTTCTAAATCAACTTATTTGCTGAGGTACCAGCTTTTCTAGCAGCCCATGTGGTAAAATCTAAGATGAAATGGAACTGAAATCTAAGATGAAATGGAACTGGAATCTAAAGCCATGGGCCAAAGTCTGGCTTTATGACACACTGAGTGTTCTGATCGAGTCACTGCCTTGGGCGAGTCACTGTACCTCTTAGAAACACGACTTTCCCATCTATAAAATGGCAGCGGTAAAGAATCTGCCTTCCAATTCAGGAGACACAGGTTTGATCCCTAAGCAAGGAAGATCCTTTGGAGGAGGAAGCAGCAACCCACTCCAGCTTTCTTGCCTGGAAAATCCCATAGACAAAGAGCCTGGCAGGCTACAGTCCATGGGGTTGCACAGAGTCAGACACGATTGATCAGCTGAGCACACCTCCAAAGATTCTAATCAGTGGAAATGCAAATGACTCACTGTGTAGAGGATTCTATAGTTGACAAAGTATGTTATTTGCATACATTATCTCAATGATGCTCATATCTACTTTGTCAGTTAAGCATAATTATAATTATTACCATTTTGTGAGAAAGTCTTTGCAAACAGAAAATTCCTGCGTAAGTCCTTCGAATGTTAAAAAAAAAAATCAATGGTTTCAAAGGCAGTGAAAAGAAGATTGTTAGCATGTGTAATCCTTGCTTCATATGAAAGAAAAATAAAAAGGAATTGGAACCAAATACGCGACTGCCTAGCTTAAATTAAATAGACCCTTACACAAAGTGACAAACCAAGATAGCTAGTGGGCTGAAACTCAGGTCACACTCTGATCTCTGTGACATATACCCTGATGTTGAAATGTGTTCTAAATTGCGCACAGTTGCTATAGGGACTACTGGGGTCCTAGGTTAATGAGTTAAGAAAATAATTATAGTAATAGCCAGGGAAGCATGTAAAATTTGTGTCACCCAATCTATGATGTGATGTTTTTCCTCTTAAAAATTACTGTATCATTTCATCAGTCTGGATAGGCTGAGGGATGCAGCAGAAATGATCAAGCCAAAGTTCTTGGTGGCTTCTCATAATAAAGGTCTATTTCTCACTCAGACTACATGGTTTTTCCATACTGGTTCTGGCTCACCTCCCTAGCTCTTACTCTAGATCTCAGGCCAAGGGTCCGTCCCCTCATCTTGACTGTTGCCAATTGCAAAGATAAAAACAAAAGGGCTCTTGCACCAGCAACTAAAAGCTCTGTTCTGGAGTTGATATGCATCGCTTCACTCTTAGTTCATCCTTAACCCAAACACAGAGAGACAAGAACCACGATCCAAGAAGCACCTGAAGGGGGAAATGACCAGAATTTATTGGGTTGGCCAAAAAGTTCATTGGGTTTTTCTGTATCATCTTATGGAAAAACCTAAACAAGCTTTTCGGCCAACCCAATAGCTTGAAGGAGAGGTGAAAGGAGACTTAGGAGAGGTGAAAGAGACAGGAGTTTTCTTTGACTTGTGGACTCTTCTATGGCACAAGGTTGCCAAAAGTGCCAGTGCCAACTTCAGCGGCATTAACAGAAAAGTGGAATCCAAAACCAAGAAGACACTTCTATTCCCGCCACTGCTCACTTACATTTAGTATCAACCTTTAGGAACAGATTTTCCTTCCAGAAATGAGAGCATTGTCCATTTTGTGTTTCATATATTGCTGTGAAAAAATTATGAGGTCACATATGATTGTGTACCATTTGTTGTTCAGTTGCTCAATAGTGTCTGACTCTGCGACCCCATGGACTGCAGCACACCAGGCTTCACTGTCCTTCACCATCTCCCAGAGCTTGCTCAAACTCATGTTCACTGAGTCAGTAATGCTGTTCAACCATCTCATCCTCTGTTGTCCCCTTCTCCTCCTGCCTTCAGTCTTTCCTAGCATCAGGGTCTTTTCCAGTGAGTTGGCTCTTTGCATCCAGTGGCCAAAGTATTGGAGCTTCAGAATCAGTCCTTCCAATGAATATTCAGGGTTGGTTTCCTTTAGAATTGACTAGTTTGATCTCCTTGCAGTCCAAGGGAGTCTCAAGAGTCTTCTCCAGCACCACAATTTGAAAGTCATCAATTCTTCAGTGCTCAGCCTGCTTTCTGTTCTTTTGTAACATTAGCCATGTGTTATTAATATATATTTCACACTTAACTAATAAGTGTGTTTGATATTTTTTCATCAATTATGTCAAGAAATATTGAAACCTCACAGAGGAGAAAATGTTTTTCATGGTTGCAGGTGAGGATTGTTTGAGAAACTATTATTTCTAAAAATGATTGTCTTTATAAGAAAATTTGTTTCATCTCTAGCTAAAATGACAGACTAACATTAGGCAGGAGGAGTATAGACTGCTTCCAAAGAGATAAAACACCCTAGAAAGTGAAGAGCTTCTATTTTCACTATACACACATACACATAGGCCTAAAGAATATTCTCCAATCCTGAAAAGATTGATGTCCCAAAGCCACCTCATCCTTAAGTGGTGACATCCCTTCCAACACATATATATTCTCTTTGGTAAAAAAAAAAAAAAGCTAGACAGATGAGTTTAAAATGGAATTTTTCAAAATTCTGTTAACAAGTTTGGGAGGAGTAACCAGGCAGATATAAATGCTAGCTGTGGGGATTACTTACATTTAATGTGCTAAATATGAGATGCATTTCAAGAATTATTTCCCGGCTGTATTGTTGGAATGCTAAAGTCTAAATATGGTAATGTGAAACACTATCAAATCTGGTGGGAACCAGAATATACTTTATTTTGCAACCCTACAAGGGAAAAATATTTTGGCAGTTGGATAAGAATATAGCAGAATCGAGATTTCGTGCTGACATCAGTCACAACTCTGTTCATGAGACAATATTCATTCTAAACACACTTGTGTCTGATATATTGTTATTTAACATACCTTTAATTATTCCTTTCATTAACTTTTCCTAATTGTCTCTAAGTGTTATTTGCCTTTGGTGGAATAAACTTGTTATTTTTATGATCTTAGAAAGGCAGGATGGGGAATAATTGTATCAGGTGTAAGCTGAATCTGTAAGTACTGATTTTCCAACACACAAGCAAAAACCCTGGAAGGTCTGGTTATCAAAGGGTATTTCATGTAGGGATATCATGAGAATATTTATTGGTGTTTGTTTCAGTTTTGGCATCCAACCCTTAATTATTTAATTTCCGTTTTACAGTTGCTGTGTAAAGGCATAATAACCACTTGAAACATGTAGCTTGAATAGGAGAGAAACTATAGAAGCCAAGGAGGATTTTAATGACAAACTCCACTTCAGCAAAATGCCAGCCATGGAAGTGTGGCTGGGCAAGTATGTAGGTTAGGGTCGGGTGATGCATGAAGACATTGGCAGTTGGATCATCTTTCCCCCAGCTCAAGAACACAAAGTTAAAAGGATAGCTTCATTGACTCCAGCCAGTCAGACCCAAAGCAACCTCACAACTGCACTGCCATGTGAAAAGTAGAGATAAAAAGCATGCTTCGACAATCCAGGTTAAAATATATGAATGAAAAGACGACAGGAACTCACAGAGAAGGCAGTGTAACTGTTCGCTGCAGCACGCCTGAAATTGACCGTTGCACAGAAGGTCTTCACGACTGGGTGAAAGTGAAAGTTTTAGCCGCTCAGTCACCTCCGAGTCTTTGCAGTGCTATGGACTGTAGCCCCCGAGGCTCCTCTGTCCATGGGATTCTCCAGGCAAGAATTCTGGAGGAGGTTGCCATTGCCTTCTCTAAGGGATCCTCCCAACCCAGGGATTGAACCCACGTCTCTTACATCTCCTGCATTGGCAGGCAGGTTCTTTACCATTAGCACCACCTGGGAAACTGGCCTAACAGAGAGCCTCTCATATAAGTGCATAGCAGAAAATAAATGATAGTTGTTACTTTTTGAACTGTGATCATTATTAAAATAACCATTAGGATAGTCACCATGCAGGATTGCACTTTGTGTCAGGCATTACGATACATATTTCTCATTGAATCCTCATAAAAATGCAACAAGGTAGGTAATATGTCAGGTGTGGAATTTGAGGCTGGAACAGGTCAGGGATGAGGGGATGGGCTGCATGGAGATACTTCTAAACATTTCCCCCTCACATCAGGTTTCACAGAGGTCCCTGACAGAGAACTGCTAGAAGCCTAGCTGTGCCCCCACGGCTACACGGTTTAGACCATGGTTGAACTGATCACTGCTCTTCCCCGGGCCTTGCACAGCATTTGGTGTGCAGTGGGTATCCAATAAATTTTCATTACTATGATGAATGGGTGAGTGAATGATAAATATTGCTGTATCCAAGTCTTCACATGGACCCAACAGACAATTCCAAGGACCTATGGGCTGATGGTACTCAATCACAAAGGCTACAGAGATACCTCACTACTCTGGAGCCTAGAAGAATCCAACCATGCAGAGAGAGGAAATATCACTAAGCAGAAAATTTTAAACTAGTATCTTGGCTGTTGGCCTTGGTGGCACTGTTTCTGAAGAAGCATGTTCAGAAATGTTGGCCAGCCTGCATCCCTGACTCCCTGGTAGATCTCAAGAATAAGGAAAACATCAGAAATAAATTTTATTTTCTAATTAATTTTCTATATAAAGGGCTTTCCCCTACCCAGATACAAAGGGCAACATTAAAGGCATGAGATTATTAAAAATTAATGTTAAACTCTGTTATCAGAGAGTTTGCTTATTTTACTGTTATTAAAAATTCAAATAGATGGGGTGAAACATTTTCGGCCTGAAAGGAATCTCAGCAAATGGTTTTCTTATCATAAGAAGTGCAAGCTAAGCACAGTGATCTTTTCCTATTGTCAGTTTTTCCTAATATTGGGATCAGAAAATTAAATGTCAGAGGAAATAGTACATTTTATTTAATAAAGCAAAAGAGGAACAAAATAATCTGACTAGTCACATGAAGCAACATATCTGCTTTTGCTACTTCCATAACCAGCCCTCTGTTTTAATCATTAAAAAACCAAATATTTCACAATCTTCCTTGCTGATCTCAAGAAACTATATAAGAAAAATCACAAAGGGCCAAATTGCAACTGTGTATGTCTGTTGTAAACTAGAAGAACTGGCCATGTTGTGACAGTGAGGCAGGAGAAAAGTTAGCTGTCCAGAAGACAGAATTATTTAAAACAGCAACCCCCACACCCCCCAAAAATGTATTCTCTCAGAAAGCAAAGATCTCCGTGGCAGATCTATTTCTTTAGCAAGATGTAGCCGTGGCCTGTTGAAAATCCACTACTCATGGTCTAATGACTAACCCATTCATTCCTAAAAATACTCCTTTCATAAAGCCATGTTTAGCTTAGTCCTCACTTTAAATTTAAACAGGAACTAACAGTACTGCAAGCTCTTTGCTTCCTTTCAGTCTAAGCAAATTTGGGGCAGTGGGAGGGGAAAGGACCAGGAGAGAAGTTTCCAGCAGTAGTATCACACACAGGCATACACACCCAACACGCCATCCAGAGCTTCCATGGGCGTCTGCCCCCCGACACCCTGGCATTGACAGAATTCTGAACAACAGACCTTCTCTGAAACATGCTTGTTTTAGATCCTTATACAACTTTTTTTAAATACAGGAAATCTACATTTTTGCCAAAGAAATCACCCTCTTTGGGGAGTTTCATTTTGTTTTGTTTTTGTCAAAGAATGTTTAGCTCATACCTTTTCTAGAACCAGTGTGGCTAAATCTGTAACTTGCTTTAAAAAAAAAATTGGTAATTAAAAAGCAAGTGTGAAAAGCTTATGGTTTTTATTCAACCACAACACAGTTTTTTAAATTCTGTAATGGCCTATAAATTTGCATTAATGATCACCTGCTCCAGAAACCTCGGAAACAGGAGGCTGGAAGAACATCCATGTGTTTTTATGTGTCTCGGATGCCTGACTTGGGGCCAAGTTGAGAGCTTTGGGAAAAATAGAAAGGACTCCACTGACTGGCTGCTTGTTAGAGTTTTAGGCCAAGAAATAGTTGAGTCAAGCACCACCATGTGTAACCAGATTTAATTATGGTCTTTGTAAATATAACTTGAGCAGACTCCAGGAGATAGTGGAGAAAAGAGAAGCCTGGTGTGCTATAGTCCATGGTGTCACAAAGAGTTGGACATGACTCAGCAACTGAACAAAAACAAATACCGCATTTTAAATCCTGCAGGAGTTTACAGTAGCTCAAGGTTTTACATTTTTCTTGTTTCTAGTGGGACCAGCATATATGGAAATGACTTGCATGGGAGGTCAGGCTGGCTTAATTTGTATTTCCTTTCAAAGCTCTGTGAGACATAAATGAATACATACTATAAGGTACCCAATCGCTGTCATCTTAAAAACCTGTAAGGAAACAAAAATATGAGAAATCAGGTCCTGTTTATGAGTATCAGAGAAACTTGCCCTGTAAAGAGAATCGTTTCAGGAGAGAACTGTGTAAAATTCAAGAGCAATGGTTTACAAACAGACCCAGGAGGTGCTGGAAAACCAGAAGTCATTAATCTTGCTATCAATCAAAGACTCATTTTGTAAAGCAAATGGTCAATTCCTAATTTATCTCTTTTGTATGTTCAACCTGTTGTATACCAGTATTTCTTTGAGCAAAGGACAGGTCTTTGAGGCTCTGTAGATATTTCAGTAAGAGTCGAAAGCACTAGCTTTCCAAGTATGAGAGAGGGTCAGGGTCCAAGGGTTATTTATAAGGCACTTATTTTTGACAGGAACTGTGCTGGATCAAGAGTGTGACTCACCACTGAATTAATCACCTTTCACCCCTCTACTGCCTCATGAAACCTATGTGACGTTAATTTTACCAGTGAAAGCTAGAGGGATGGGATATGTGTGTGTTCAGTCCCTCAGTGATATCCAACGGTTTGTGACCCCATGGACGGTAGCCCGCCAGGCTCCTCTGCCCATGGAATTCTCCAGGCAAGAATACTGAAATGGCTCTCCATTTCCCCCTCCAGGGGATCATCCCAATCCAGGAATCAAACTCTTGAGTCTTNAGGGGTTAAGGTGGGAGCTTAAGAGTTGACTCTGAGTGAGTGTTTAAGTGTATCCATAGCTAACTTGGGCCAGCTGCTAGACAAGAGAATTTTCTCTCTCTTTTTTTTTTTTGTAAATTGCAGTAAAGTGGGCCTTACAGATACAAGAATTACAAAACAGCATCTCTCTTGTGCTACTCCAAATGCACAGGGCTTAGCTGGCACAGTACGAACTGGATTTCTTCTCTGCTCACTCTCTTGCCTGACACATTCGCGAGGATGTATATCATACAGCCTTAGGCTATCACCCAGGGCCAGACTGTGAGCTCCTCCATGGAAAGAAGTTTGCTGCATTCTCAGAATCGAACACATAGTAGGTGCTCAGTTTATTGATCTAAAATGACATACTTTGTGAGATTTGACATCCTCTGTACTCATATTTATGATCAGATGCAGATATTTGCATCAGAGGGCCTTCTTGTCTCCTTCGGGAGAAACTACGTGACTTCATACTACAAAGTGATGAGGAGCCAAGAAGTGGCCATGGATTAATTCATCCCATCCAAAAAATAATGCTTGAGCACCTGTTTTGCTAGATACTGCTCTGGAAGTTGGAGATTTAAAAAAAAAGTAAATTGCTCTCTTCATGGAATCCAGTATTGTGAGATAGATAAATAAAAATAAATTTTAAAATATATAGTATATCAGATAGTGATCAGTGCACTTGAAATAGAGCAGTGAAACAGTGAAAAAAGGATGGATAGTGCTGGGGGCAGAGGGTGCTGTTTAAAGCAAAGCAGTGAAGCCACTGTTGGCAGTGAAAGACAAGGTGGAGAATAGCAGGGGATGGGATTGACAAGGTAGCAGGCAGCTGGACAGTGAGACCATACATGGTCATTTAGGCACCTGCAGAGACTTTATTTTTCCTCTGAGCAAACTGAGAAGCCCTTGGAGAGTATACTGTATAAACAAAGCACATCATCTGACTGACATTATCTTCTCACTCCTGAGCTGGGAAACGGCAGAATGAGCAATGATGGTATGATCCTTGGCAGCTGACAGTTGGCTCTTTGGAGCCTGAGAACTCTCGAGAGAGGGTTAGGTAGCTTTCTGCTATACCTATTTGGTCTTATTAGAGTTCACGAGACTGGGAGATGTTATAGGTCCATCATCTGCGTCTTTACATTTGCAGCTTAGACAGGAAAGTGTAATCCAGAATGATGGTAAGCCCAGCATCATCATAGATGGCGGAGATGGCAACTCCTGTTACGTAAGTAGCAAGTTCCGCCTTGTGTCGATGCCTGGAATTAGCCACTAAATAAGGAAATACAGGTCATCCCTAAGAGCCAAAACAGAGAAAGAAGGTTAGGTTACCTGACTTCTTTCTACTCTGTCAAGTTCCAAAGAGTAAAAGAAGCCTATCAGGGCAATAGGAAGCAAATCCTTTCAGATCCTTTCTCAATGTAAGACAGATTTTGGCTTCATCCCCATCGCTAAATATGAATGAGTGGCTTGAAATGTTGATTGCAAATTCTAGACAGCCCAGCTGTAATTTCCTGACCCCACAGGCTCTGCCTCCTGAATTTCAAGAAGAATTAGGACAATTCTCTTTTCACAGCTGTGATGTGATAGGCACCAAAACTGGCTCAAGTGATTAGGGATTATACTGGGTTGGATTCCTTCACAAAGTAGGGATTAGTCAAGACCAGAATTAGTGAAATCTGGAAGGAGTTAGTCATATGTGATCATTTTATGGGGCCATGATTTGCGTTAACACATTTGCACTCGAACTAAGGAGAAAGAACCCTGAAAGAGTGGCTGGAAGATTTAATGGCTATATTCTATACAGTCTGTTGGATCTGTAACATATATTTCCAGGAAACCGCATTAAATCCAATTGGTTCATGTCACATACCTTTAACTTTGGAAGGAATCATAATCTATGCAAACTAAATTTAGAAGAAAGTACTGCATTCTAGAAAGCCTATGCACAGTTCACATACATGATATTTACCAGAGAATCACTTATCCAGTGGAATCAGTCTCCCTACACAGTTGGCAGTCTCATGGCTCTTAGTGAGGGAATGATGCCTTTGGAAAGGCATGCCTTCCTCTCTTCCTGGATGCCTTTATTTTATGTTTCCATATCAGTTTGTGTAGTTAGCACCTTTATGCTAAATTGAAAGCAAATTACATCTAAAATCACATTAGAGTGACTACTACTACATTTTTTTTAAGCTATCTTGATTTTTTTTTCTTCAGTTTCAATATGCTCGATGTCTGCAAATCTAACTGTCACACATTTTCAAAATTATGCATATCCTCAGGGAAAACTGAGGACTGGCAGCGAATTGGAACCAGACTGAGATGATGTGTACTGTAACACTTCAAAATCAATGCTTCCAAAAAAAAATTACAGAGGCTTTTAATATTCATAGAGACTAGAAACAGGTGTTTGAACAGAGCTTCAGTCACCTTTGACAGGAGCACAATGGATTTGTCTGAAAGGGTCTCATTTTCCCTGTCACTCACTGGCAGGACTCAGACCATCAAAACAGTTATCCTCCTGAGCTTTCACTACCTATTTCAAAGGATTACATTTGACATTTCTAATTTTTTTTCCTTTCGTTAAACCTCGTCCTCCGCCTTTTAAAATTGCATGATTTTGTTTGCAAATCAAAGTGGTCAGAAAAATACATTAGTGCTCATCTCTTCTGGACGCTGGGCTGACCTCATTGCTTTTTATGCCTACCAGTAGACCGCACAAACTATTTTTGGTTCGTCATTTATCTGTGCAGACAGAGATCAGCCCATGTGCCTCAGAAGAGCACTGTTTAGCCAGATGGGGGTAACTAACAAACTGTGGCTTACATGGAAAAGCTATGCAACTTAGGCTGCCAAAGATGTGCAAAGGGAAATAGTACAAATGATGACTCTGTACTTTGTTAAGTTAGAGTACCCTAAAAACAGCATTTAGGGTTCAGTACAAGACGCTTATTCCTTGGAAGAAAAGTTATGACCAACCTAGATAGCATATTCAAAAGCAGAGACATTACTTTGCCAACTAAGGTCCGTCTGGTCAAGGCCATAGTTTTTCCAGTAGTCACGTATGGATGTGAGAGTTGGACTGTGAAGAAGGCTGAGTGCCAAAGAATTGATGCTTTTGAACTGTGGTGTTGGAGAAGACTCTTGAGAGTCCCTTGGACTGCAAGGAGATCCAACCAGTCCATTCTGAAGGAGATCAGCCCTGGGATTTCTTTGGAAGGAATGATGCTAAAGCTGAAACTCCAGTACTTTGGCCACCTCATGCAAAGAGTTGACTCATTGGAAAAGACTCTGATGCTGGGAGGGGTTGGGGGCAGGAGGGAAAGGGGACGACTGAGGATGAGATGGCTGGATGGCATCACTGACTCGATGAGTGTGAGTCTGAGTGAACTCCGGGAGTTGGTGATGGACAGGGAGGCCTGGCGTGCTGCGATTCATGGGGTCGCAAAGAGTCAGACACGACTGAGCGACTGAACTGAACTGAACAAATAACTCCAAGTGCTAAATTATGTGTATGTCATTTAGGTAAGAAGTGGCTTAGGGGAGTTATTGGAAGACATTGTCACTGGTTGACATCAGACACACCATTTATCTGTCCCAGACCCATTTTTCTCACCTATTTTTGTTTGGTTTTGTTGTTGTTTTCTTTCATTTTTATCATCTATTCAAATTAAGAATTTGGATACTATCTCAAGGTTTTCATCCAGAACTAAATATCTGTCACATAGCATCCAGGCCCACAAGGAGATGGAATAAAGAAGAAAATAGTAAAACATAAAATGCACAGTTAGCTATAATTACCTGACTAGTTCCTTTAAAAGTCCTTTTTTCTTTCTTTTCTTTTGGAAAAGACAAAATTGTAAGTGGTATGACTTCAAAAAAACTAAGTAGAAGGTTTAGTCATGGAAGTCACATCAATTTCTATGAGAGATGAGAATAAAGCAAATAAGTAAAGCTTCAGGGTTTCAAAGTTGCTGAAAGCGTTTTAAGGGAGGACAGAGGTATTGTGTGCATTTCTTTTTTTTAATATAAAGTTTTACCCTTTAGCCAAAAGGACAGAAAGGTAGAATCTAGGAGGAAAAACACAGACAGTAAAGTTGATCATGGAGTTTTTAGGATCATATTTACAGAGACCTCACAAGTCAAATATTTGAAAAACCATTAGTAATGAAATTTGTGCTTTCCCTCAAAAGGATTCCCTTTGCTCCCTATTCGGTTTGCCAGGGACACAAATTTTCTCTGTCCTACCCCCACCCTCCTCTGAAAGCCATGTCTGCTTTGGATGGATAAATGGATGGATGCTTTCAAATTTGGCTGAACGGTTGAGAGAGATTTTCAAAGCACTTAAGCAATTTATTTTGACTTGACGTTTGAATCACAGATGAAGCAATGTACAAGTTTAAAGTAACTAGAATCATGGAACCCAATGTTCCTATTTCACTAAATAGTTTTTCCTATAAAACACAGTCTGGGGGAAAAGACAAAAAAGAGAAAAACAACTTCCTTTCTCATCATTCTTACAATGCATTTAAAATTCACTTTAAATATCACCCAAGAACCTGAATGCCAAAAATAAATATGAAGTGCCTTTTCAAATATTACACACAGTGACCTTCAGATTGGACCCTCTCCTCACCAGAACAATTTCCATACAGCTGCTGATATGCCCCTGAGCATATCAGGCTTAAAAGAAAGAGAGAGAGAGAAAGCAAGAGATAGGTGTATAAATTATTTTGACTCAAAGCCCCCAAAGTAGAAACATGCTCACACACATTGCCAGCCTGTTACTTAGAAACTAGCACCTCAGGACAGAGGGATATTGAAGTACTATCGAATCCACTTTCTGCAGCTACCACCTGTGAATTATGGCTGGCAGCAGGAGTTTTATGATACTATTGTAGAAGTAATGTACCTCTTAAAGGGCAATTTACTAAGTTGCTGATGAAATGCTTTGCAAATATGTTCGTTTCAGGGTGGTTAGGAAAATTAACCACTGCATATTTTCCATATTGTCATATATGCCAACGTGCTGAGGGGATCCAGAGCAGATTTCTTAGAAAGCTGTTTCAATGGAACATACGGCTAGTTAGTCACCTGGTTAGATCATGAGGCTGATGAAGCCAAAGATTTAGGGAGATTCCCTGAGGCTTCTTTTAAAAGCAGTCTTACCATCACTGTCTCCAAATCGTTAGAACTATCAAATGTTCTCTAAGAGTCAAACTCTTTTTTGTGCCATTGTATCCAATTTTCTAGTCTATCAATTTGACCCCCCTCTAGCCTGGGCCCCTAACAATAGAGTGCAATGTAGCATCATTAGACCTCAGATTACACTTTGAAGAGGTTCCCTATAAATCCAGAGCCACTTTGACAATCACACAGAAGAAGAAATCAAAGGGATAGGCGGATAAGTGAATATAAGATTGGAAACTGGTGTTTCATTCAGTTGGTATGACCTCATTGTGGACAAAGATCTGTGCTTATTTATATGACCTCTAAGATCTCTCTTAGCAGACATTTATAAAGTTTTAACAGTTTAAAAAGCCACAGAAATTCCTTATTTCATCTGACCCTCAGAATAGCCCTCTGAAAAAGGGAGGAAGTTATTATCTAAATACTACTCAAGAAAAACAAAAGCTGGAGGAGATTAGATTTGCTTGAGATCACCCAGCTAGTAATTGATGAAATTAAAATTTGAAACCAGATCTTCTCACTCCAAGCCCATCATGGAAACTACACTTTGGCCAAAGCACATATATCCAGGAGCCCTGACCTAGCTTGAAATCTACAGAGGCAGTGTAAGTAACCTGCAAAGTGTTTAAAACACGACAACATTTAACAGTTTCAATGGCTGAATCAGTGATTCTTCTCTCTTCTCCAACTTAATAATTTTAGAGCAAGATAGCAAATAAATTGCAATTTGCTTGCCAAGGACACCAAGTTTGCACCCCAACTTAGAAAAGAATGCAGTGATCGATTAGCCATGTCTGCCCTGGGCATAGAAAATGGCTGGTAGCCACACACATATTTGCCAAAGAATCTATCATTTTATAAAACGGACTTGAGTTTTATGATGAGAAGCAACATTGACAAGTCTCTTTTAAGCATCAGTAAATGCTTGATGATTTAAAATAGATAACCAACAAGGACCTATTGTAAAGCACAGGGGACTCTGTTCAGTATCATGTGGCAGCCTGGATGAGAGGAGAGTTTGGGGGAGAATGGATACAAGCATATGTATGGCTGAATCTCTTTGCTGTCCACCTGAAACTATCAAAACATTATTAACTGGCTGTAATCCAATATGAAATAAAATATTTTTAAAATGAACACTAAGCACTGTTTTAGGCACTCTGAATAAATACCAAGGAGTTTAAGAGAAAGGCTTTGCCTGTATAACTTACAACCCAGTGTGGAAAATAAGCCAAATGCACAAACAGCATTTTAGAGTTTAATCGTCTGATTCTGACTGCAGACATTGCACAGATTTGAAAAGGGGCGAATCGCACAATAAAAGGAGTCTGTCTTTGTGAACCGTGACATCTTTCGAAAGGACTATCAAGGGACCAAATATAGATGTGGAAAGAACTTTAATGGAACTCCTTATAGTTTCAGAGTGCTGTATTTTCTTACATTATTTCATACCATGGGAAATATTTTACAAGGTTCAATTAGAGTCCAAAATGGATTAAATGTTTTAACTCACTGCTGAGCTCGCCAGTGTAAAAATATGTTCACATGCATGTCTTTAGCAATTGAGTCTATGAATGCCATGATTTTAGCTATAGTGAAAATGGACAAGAAGTAAATAATAAGCCCCCCCCAAAATATCTTTTCTCCCTAGTACAGGTAGAAAAAAATAAAGCTGCAACCTAGACCTCCAGTTTCCTAAGGAGACTTGATGACAAATTCCTTGTAAGGGAAATGGTGGGGAAATCAAGATTTCTTTCAAAATAATCTGAGGATGAGGGAGTTAGGGTGGGTGGGGGAGTAGAAGGTAAAGGTGGTAAATTAAACAGAATTGACCATGAGCTGATCATCGATGAAGCTGAGTGTTAAGTACATGAGGGTTCATTATATTAACACTATTCTCTCTACTTTTATTTATATTCAATTTTGAAGTTTCTCATTAAAAATGTTCTTAAAATCCATCTTAAAGATGCGGTCACAGTTTAAAGTTTGAGAAGTAGAGGCGCTTATTTGACGTTGCCATAGAATGGAAAGGGAAAGAGGTTCAAAGCCATGACGATTACAAGCTGGTGGGGAGAATTGCCTGGTTAAGACATGCACAATTTGGGCAGATTAGGACAAAGAGAGAAACCAGAGATGAGGGCTGCTGCTTTTTTCTCCCCCCCCCCCACCAGCTGTCTCACAGGTGTAAATTTATCATCGATTCGGTGTAGCAGGCTCTTTGGATGCTATAATTTCTCGTCTGTTTCCTGCTGCAAAACCCATCGGCTACGCCTGTATCCAGGTTTACATCACAGCTGTGAAACATTAATCTCAGGAACACATTCTCCCATCACTGCACTGGCGGATGCGTGCTGTCTAGTTAGTTCCCCAGCAGGCTCCTGGCTCCTCTTCTGATGCTCTCCTGGCACCACTAACAACTGTGGAACTCTTGTCAATATGGAGACGGGGCTGCTGTGCGGCTCCTTGGGTGGCCCCCCATGTCCTGGACTTATTTCCACTCATTCCCCTGAACCTGGGAAGGATTTGTCACCAGGGTGTCTGGGCATCAAAGCTCTCCTGTGACTTTGTCGTATTAAACCTTGGATTTGAAACAGGCTGGCTCATCATATTTTCTGTGCGTGAATGTGTTCTTTCTTCATATCTTCTTTGCAGAGCCCTGTGTACTCCCTGCTAAATGGTTTATTAATTACGGTATTTAATAATAAGATTGTATTGTAATTAGGTCATGCATACATGTCTAAATCTTGGTTCTGGTTCGTTTGTATTTCTTAAGATAGTCTTCATATTTATTTTAATGATTAAGAGAGATAAAATGGGATTTTTATCATGTGACTCCTGCTGGTTAAACTCCAGCTAAATTAGTAGGAAACTACATCTGTTGGGTAACTGAGATTTCCATGCCGAAATTGAGGATAAAATATGATATGAATTGTGGAAAATTACCTCTCCCTGCTCCCCACTATCAAGAAAAAAGAATAGCCTATGTGTTTATAAGATGAATGACTTTAAAGAGGTCAAAGAGGGTGAGCTTTCTTTTCTCCCCAGAACAGATCACATAAGAGAGTCTAAAAGCCATAAATGATAGGGCTAGGGTAAATGGACACTGACAAGATGAGAAAAGCAATTAAATTGGGTAGAAATGGGGCTCGAGGATATGAGATGCTCTCTAGTAATCCTAAGACTGTCCTACCCAATGAAAGACTATAAGAGTATTTTTAGGAAAATGGCTGAGAAAGGATACCCAGAATCAAAAGAAAACAAAGCAAAAAAAGACCCTGAGTTTTTCCAAGAGGAAACTTTGATCAAGTTGAGGCCAGTGTCAGGAATGACAAGAGGTCAACAAAGCCCCAGGGAATTCAGCAAATCTTTCTGCTCAAGCTGGAGGAACTCTATTCTGTGAATCTGTANTGCTGGTTAAACTCCAGCTAAATTAGTAGGAAACTACATCTGTTGGGTAACTGAGATTTCCATGCCGAAATTGAGGATAAAATATGATATGAATTGTGGAAAATTACCTCTCCCTGCTCCCCACTATCAAGAAAAAAGAATAGCCTATGTGTTTATAAGATGAATGACTTTAAAGAGGTCAAAGAGGGTGAGCTTTCTTTTCTCCCCAGAACAGATCACATAGCAGAGTCTAAAAGCCATAAATGATAGGGCTAGGGTAAATGGACACTGACAAGATGAGAAAAGCAATTAAATTGGGTAGAAATGGGGCTCGAGGATATGAGATGCTCTCTAGTAATCCTAAGACTGTCCTACCCAATGAAAGACTATAAGAGTATTTTTAGGAAAATGGCTGAGAAAGGATACCCAGAATCAAAAGAAAACAAAGCAAAAAAAGACCCTGAGTTTTTCCAAGAGGAAACTTTGATCAAGTTGAGGCCAGTGTCAGGAATGACAAGAGGTCAACAAAGCCCCAGGGAATTCAGCAAATCTTTCTGCTCAAGCTGGAGGAACTCTATTCTGTGAATCTGTAAAGGCACGAAGAGAGTACATGTATGAAATAATGCATTATATTTGTACACAGCATACATACAACATATAATCGCTTCAACACTCTTAGAAAATTACTTTCCGACACTCATAAGTGAGAAGGATTACGGGAGATAAGAGGGTGGTGTGTCCGAAGGTAGCCACTGGGAAAAGAAGGATGTTATTTAAATGATTGTAACTAACTATCCTCCTAAATTGCATGCTGTGCTCTGTTCTCCAGTTGATTTTCTACAACTTAGTCAAAGCAGCACTGGCGTAGACCACTGCCCTGAAATGATACTGTATTTGTCTCCATTTTTTTTTATTTAATAAGAAAGAAATTTCATGAACAGAAGGAAACCTATGTGATGCCAAAATAGTAGTCTGCCCACTCATGTATTGGGAAAGTAAGAGAATAATGCAAGTTTTTTTGCTTTTTAAGCCTGTAGAAATGTATGGGAGCTTCCCTGTTCCCAAAGGAATCAGTACTCTTGGTAGGAACTGCTGAACGGGTGTTATTTGCAAGCATAGGAAACTTCACTCTGTCTAGAGAGTCATGGAAGTCTTATTGTATCCCTTAGTCATCTTCTCCATCCAACCTTTACTACAAATAGACACAAGGTTGCTCCTGGACCTGCCGGAATGGCAAAAGGATCTCTCACTGTTTATGTACTGCATTTGACCCCCATGTGTCGTTAATCTCCCCTTCCTGCTTGGTGGCAGTAAATGATGGAACACTTTAACAGTTCTTTTTTCAATCAGATTGATGTACGCACATTCTTTGAATTTTCAAGGTCATTAATTTTCACATTAGTCTCTTAGGTTGGTAGCACACAGATTGATATATTGATGATATAGTCTTGCATTGATTCTATATCATCTTTAATGCCATGAGTCAGGAGTGGTGTTTCCTTCTCAGCCATGACACAGTACATGGAAATAATATTTGCAGAGACATAGGGAACCTAGCTTTTGTCCCTTCGATAGCATCTTAATGTCCCTAGATGAAAATAATTATAGAATCTACTTAGTCATCTAAAGTGTCTTTGGCATGTATTGACCTTTCTTCCTGAGCTGTAGGCAATACCTAGAGCATCTAACAATTTTAGCCTAGTGACCTTCTATTTTCATTGATGCTTCAAAGTAACTAAGGACTTCCTGAAGTTATTTCAAAATAGTTCATTGAAGAAATAAGTTCCCTAGTCATCTGGATTGAGATTGATTGCCTGCACATTTGATGCATCACCCCATGTTAAATTATTCAGTATGGGTCAAAGTCATGATGAACCTCTTACAAATGTGATATTCCAAAGATAACCCAGCATGTTATTTCATCTCCTTTCACAGAATAGACCACACGTGCCTTGTTTGTGCAACAAACATACCTAATACAATGAAAGTAATAAAATAAAATTTTAATCACCACAAGCAGTTGATTGATGTCATTAACCACTTTAAAATATTGTAAAGTAATTAGCCTCCAATTAAAATAAATTTATATTAAAATAACAGAAACATTAGAAAATAAAAATGATTGGAAATAACTGAAACATATAGAGTTGTGTTATAAAAGTTAAAAAACTTATATTAAGCGGTGTCTATTTTACTGAAGAAAAAAATGCAATTTGATTTTGTCAAAAAAATCTTTTTTAGTGACCAAGGTATAAAATCTTTAGCTTAAGTTTTAGAATAAAAGAGAATGCCATCGATATGTTATGCAATAAATATGGATTCCAAACACAGCTCATCAGTAGTTTTCAGTGTAACGTTGTTTAGTCATTTTAACCTCACTGGACCTCAGTCTCCTTATCTGCAAAATAAAGTTACATTGAATCCTCATAAAAGTTCCTTATGCTCTAGGGAGCTTCCCTGGTGGTCCAGTGTTTAAGACTGCACTTCAAATGCAGGGGACCCAGATTCGATCCATGGTCAAGGAACTTTAGATCCCACATGCCACATGGCGCAGCCAAAAAAAAAGGAAAATTGCTTCAAAAAAGTTTCTTAGCTCTAAATGTTCATATCCACATGTTAGAAAATCATGCAGAATATTCAAAAAGCACTTGAAACCAAGAAATGTTAACAAAAGAGTTAACACAAATTTTCATCAATCTTTGAGGCATATAAGAGTTATACATCCTTAAAAAATCCAGACCAGTACAGAGCAGGGTAGTGAATGTTACCAATTCGAGTAAGTAATTATTTTACTAATCAGGGACTGAAAGTCTCATTACATGGCATCCAGTCTTGGGAACAAAGATATAATTGGTCCATTTAGTGCAAAACTAAGGCTCGTTGGAAGCTTGCAACATAGCAGGAGGAGAGGACTTTTCACTACAGAATTTTCTGAATAATCAAAGCTCATTTCTGTCCGCAAACCAGGATATGCAGATTTCTGGTTTTGCTGTTGTTGTTTTTAACTTTTGGCTCATTGAAAAGTATTGGCCTCTTTGATCATACAGTTAAATGTGTGAGCCATCTCAAATCCCATTTGGAAGCGGAGTACGATTCCGAAAAAGAATTAAGTCCAGGGTACAGTCAAGTCCAAAATGTACTTCTCTAGAAACCCAAAGGATAAGATCACAGAGGACAGAAGTGATGTGCGGAGGGGTCTGAGGAATGCGGGAAACCTGTGCTTCTTGAAATATTCTCCGTGGTTTCAGCACACTTTCCTGTTACCTCTCTTTATCTCCTCTTTTTCTCCATTCTTTTCCAGAGCAACTCCATCCTTAAGCCCCCTGCTCTTTTCCTTATCGTTCACCTCCTCTGAGAACCCATCCATCCTTATAACTTCCACTGCCTCGGGCAGTGCGAGCAAGGCCAGCCGTGGAACAGAGAGGTCAGGAGGCTTCAGGATAAGTCTCATTAACGAGAAGGGATCTGGAGACTCTACAGAGCTCAACAGGAAACAGATTGAGTGAGACCCAGGTATCAGTTTGTATTGTACTGGAAAGATGAAATGAGTGGACCAGATCAGGGAGGCCAGTTGGTCAAGGCAGAGGACAAAAGCAATTGGCCCTAGAGCCTTGGTACTCTAAGTGTGGTCCGTGGGCCAGCAGCATTTGTTGTACTTCGGATCTGTTAGAATCCCAGGCCCAACCCAGACCTTCTGAATCAGAACTTGCACATGACTGGTATGTGCACATGAAAGTTGGAGAAGTAATGATTAAAACCAAAATGAAAAGAAAAGGGAAAAAGTCAGTAAAGATAGACAGGGAGAGGCTCTGCACCAGCCAGGTTCTACCTGGCACATTTGACTTTTACACATTCTTTCCCACCCTGATGAAAGTTAGGAAACACAGCCAAGAAGGAGCAAGTATTGTGGAGGGTGGGCCACCTCCTGGTGACCCTGAGGTCAGGGGACTCTAAATTCTTGTCTTGGTGCAGCAGGCACTTGATTCTGAAAACTAGACTGGGGCAGACTAATTGGAGCTTGAAAGCCAGCTAAAGAGTTCTGGTGATTTTCCTGGATGCATAAGCTTATTCCAGAGGAATTTAACAAAAGCAATGATTTAGGATGAAACACCCTGCCACAAGAAGCAGGGGGAAAAAAGGCCATCACAGAGAGTAGGCAAAGCAGCTATGTATACGTTTTGCTAATTTTGTCCCTGTACTTTCATCAATGTCATTCCTGATGAAGAGAATGTGGCCACTCTACTCCTTTCTTCCCACCTCCATCATTGACATCCTCCAAGGTCCACTCATCTGCCTCCTTCTCTCCAAGACACCTTTCCTAGTGATGCAAAGCCCCATCAGCATCATCATGACATCCTCTGGCCCCAAGGCCCTCGGAGTCTATTCTATGTGTTTTACCTTAAGGGTCTTAACATAGAGACTCGGAGACTTGATAGGATCCTAATTCCATCTCTTCCTTAAACCTTCCAGGGATGAGACATGGATGACTCACCAAGTCATTCATTACAGGTGAAGATGGTGGAGAGACCTATAATTGTTAAACAAGAAAGCCTCTCCTTTTATTGAGCTGAATTTCTTTTTTTTTCCACTTTGTGTCAATCACATACTAAAAAGCACCAGGATAGCACAACTGTCTGCCTTTCATCTATTTTGTATTCACAAATCCTGTTGAGTCTGCAAGATGAAATTATTTTAGGCTTTCTTTACTGATCTGAAAGAGCTGGAGGATTCTCTTCTCTAACAAAGCTCATTTGGCCAGTGTTCCTTCTGACATAGAGCTACTAAGAGAATTCAGGTAGACCCTTATCTGTCTGTGTTCTCTTTTTAGTTCAGATGTAGTTAGTTTATGGTTTTACAGCTCAGGTATCACCCTGGACTACAGAGAGTTTGGAGCAGACATATCAGGAGTAGGCAGCTTGAGTGAGAAAAAAAAAAAACAAAACCCATAATGTAGGGGATGAGATACATGCAAAGGACACTTGAGAGACAAAATGTTCTTGGGCCAAAAGCACACAAACCGAGGAGCTGACTGTGCCCTGATCAATGTTATTTACATTTGTAAAGAGCAGCGGATCTGTCAGTCTAGAGCACTCAGTCACTTGGCTCTGAGATGAAACAAGAGTCTCGGGGGTGCCTATTAATTGAGCCATGATTGTCCACACTCGGTCCAGGGACAAAGCACCTCGGTCAAAGACTCGCCCTGTCTGGCCCCAGTGTCAGGCCTCTTTTAAAAATAATTAGAGCCTGACTCCCACAGACATTCCTATCAGATAACCAGCAATTCCCTCTGATTGCCTCAACACCAACAACCCTGAGATGGAGACCAAACTGGGTCTCAGATCTGCAAGTCGGGGACCAGAGCGAACCTCAAACAAGGTGACTCAACCAAGACAAGGTCAGCTGTGAGCCCAGCCAGCTGCCTTCTCCCTGTGGAAACCAATCTCTTTCGACCTCCAACAGAGCTGTTACATGACTCCCCGTTCAGTTTGCAAATCACAAAAGAAGTCCCCAGGACCCAGATCCAATCATCTCCCCCTACTGAGTGCTTGAAATGTGGCAGAAACAGTGATATATGCTGCACATATATTATTCATCCACATCAACCCTGTGTGCTAAAGCACTTAAGTCCTATCCAATTCTTTGCAACCCTATGGGTTGTAGCCCGCCAGGCTCCTCTGTCTGTGGGAATATCCAGGCAAGAATACTGGAGTGGGTTGCCATACCCTCCTCCAAGGGATCTTCTCCACCCAGGGACTGAACCTATGTCTCTTATTTCTCCTCCATTTGCAGGTGGGTTCCTTACCACTAGCCTCACATGTGAAGCTCCAACAATCCTGATGAGAAACTATTATCCCCATTTTCCATATTGAGAAACTAAGGCAAGGCATGATAAGAGAGCCCAACTGGAGACACAGCAAAGGGAAATAGATTGTAATTTAAACCCATCCAGATGCAGGATCATAGCTCTACCGTCCTTTCCTTAGCATTAAATCCAAATATTAGGGAAAAGATAGCATTACATAAGGCAGAGAATCCCCTCAAGTTATTACAAAAAGGACAAAAGTCAGTATTTCCAGAAGTGTAAGGATATTATAGTCAAATGCTGCAAGATAAAAAAAAAAAAAATACCCATCAAGAACTTATTTGCAAAGTAGAAATAGAGACACAGATGAGAACAAATATAAGGATATCAAGTGGGAGAGGCAGGGATAGGATGAACTGGGAGACTGGGATTAACATACATATGCCACTATATATAAAACAGATAACTAATGAGAACCTACTGTATAGCCCAGGGAACTCCACTCAGTGCTCTGAGGAAAGGAAGGAAATGGGAAGGAAATACAAAAAGGAGGGGATATATGTGTGCATATGGCTGATTCACTTTGCTGTACAGCAGAAACTAACATAACATTGTAAAGCAACTATATTCTAATTTTAAAAATAAATAATTATAAAATAGTGTTTAAAAAAATTTACCCATCAAGATTAACATAGGTCATCCTATCCAAAATGATGACTGTTCTTACACTATTTTGCTGATGGTTAAGTGTAATATTTTATTTGGGAAATGTTTGTTTTCTTGTGTGTATCTTTCCCCACAATAAGAAATGGTTTGTGCAGATAAGGCCCTCTGGAAGACTGATGGTGTCTATCCAACCACTGAACAACCCACAAGAGTAGCCATTTGGTTGGAAACAGAATGATTAGAACTTATGTGGGTTTTATTTAAAATCAGAAACCAACACCTTAGTGATAGATTGTGTATGAAAATAGGGGAAAGGAAAGAATATTAGTTAATGGTTTGGACAATATATTAGAGCATCATTCTCTGAAAATGAATTTGAAGAACAAGCAGGAAGAGCAGATGATAAATTCTCACTGGAACAGGTCATGTTTAATAGATACAAAGTCCACTAGGAACCGTCCAGAGCTTCCCTGGTGGTACAGATGGTAAAGAATCTGGCTGAAATTCCAGAGACCCAAGATGGATCCCTATTGGGAAGATTCCCTGCAGAAGGGAACAGCTACCATACACTCCAGTATTCTCGCCTGGAAAATTCCATGGACTGAGGCTCCTCATGGGCTATCGGGCGGGGGTCACAAAGAGTGAGACACACTGAGCAAGTAAGCACCGCACACATGCAGGAGAGGAGGGTTTGATCCCTGGTTCAGAAGATCCTCTGGAGGAGGAAATGGCAACCCACTCCAGCATTCTCACCTGGAAAACCCCATGGACAGTGGAGCCTGGTGGGCTGTATAGTTCATGGGGTTGCAAAAGAGTTGGGCACGACCGAGGAGACTAACACAGGAGCCATCCTCTGGTTTGTGTGTATGTTCAGTCTCTAAGTCACGTCAGACTTTGTGACCCCATGGGCTATAGCCCACCAGGCTCCTCTGTCCATGGGATTTTCCAAGCGAGAATACTGGAGTGGGTTGCCGTTTCCTTCTCCAGGGGATCTCCCTGACCTAGGGATGGAACCTGAATCTCTTAATGTCTGCTACATCAGCAGGCAGGTTCTTTACCACTAGCACCATCTGGGAAGCCACTGGTTAGTTATTTGTAAATAAGGATTTGGAATTTAGAAGCAAGCTTAGTAAGTAACAAAATAAGAAATCGTCAGACAAGTGGAGTCTTGAGTGTGGGTGAAATTAGCAAGAGGATTGGTGTAGAAGGTTCAGCGCTACACTCTGGGGGAACTAACACCTAGGAAATGAGCAACTAACAGCTAATAAACAAGCAAAAGGAAGGAGAGAGGTAGTGCCTAATAGGAGGCAACAGGGAGGTAGGTGTAGGCCCAGGCTTCAAGGGTACAAGAATGTAAAGGACAAGCCTATAGCCTCCAGTGTCGCAGAAAGGACAAGAATATGGCAATTAAGAAACCACTGGTACCTTTGTGAAAGCCGTGTCTGACCAAAACCAGACTGATGTGAACTGAAAAATGATTGAGAAAAGATTAAGATATGAATTGAGGCTATACTTTTTCAGGAGATTGCCTGAAAATAGGACATTGTTATGGCAAGTTATTTTTCAGCGGCAAATATTTGCACATGTTTAAATGCTGAAGGGAAATAGCCTTGCTGAAGGGAAATAGCATAACTGAAGGAACAAAGGTCCCCGGAAGAGGAGGAGGAAATGGGTCCAAAATCAGCAAAGGCAAAAAACTCTTGGGAGGTGTTTTGATGGCCTCAATTTTCTCTGTGAAATAGAGAGCAGATTGATCTGCTGAAATGTTTCAGCACAGGCCTGGGCATATGGTATTTGCTCAACAGATATTTGTTTTATTTAATTATTGGCAGAAGTATATGGGACTTGGATGAGCAAAGAATGTGAGAAGCCTGGAAGCAGGAGTGAGTCTGGCGTAGTCACAGCATCATTGAGTAAAGGGTGCCTCTCACCAGTGCCTGGTCCCAACCTCAAGGTCCTCACTTAACTAGTTCAGGCTGGGCAGGAAGAGTTTTAAAAGTCTCCACTGATTCTCTTTGTAGTCAAGATTGAGACTCACTACCAGAACAATAAATTTGGAAGATGCTCAGAGCAAGGAAAGGCTACTCTTTTTAAGGGGCCAACAGAGCTGTCTTAGGAAGGAATTATTGCCTATAATGATGTAAAATAAGATTTAATAGCATTTCATTTTTTACATCCCCCAAATTATTAACTTCTGTGTGTATAAGACAGAGAAAGCAAAAGATAAATAATTTATGAAGAGCTTGAGACTAATTGCAATATGTTTTCTGACCTACCAGACACTGGCAGTTGAGACCACCCATCTCCTTGCCTTACTCTAGGGCCATTGGAAGAATATATGAAAAGGAAATGAAAAATGAGTTTCATTGCATACATACCAGTTACATTACAGCCAAACACTGGACTGGGCTCTTTAGTGTATTGTCTCATTTAAATTTCTCTATGGCCCTTAAGATAGTTATTACCACTGCTATTTTACAGACTTCTAAACTGATTCTCAGAAAGTGACCTCATTTGTGAATGACAAGAAGGGCAGGTCCTAGAGTTTTGGAAAACTTGAGGAAGAGCTGGGAAGCCCAGCATCAGAGGAGCCCCTTCAGTAGATAAAAGCTGAGGAAGTCATCGGGGAATGGAAAAACACCTCCTATGTACGGATGTAAATATTTAGAACACCATACATTTATGTGACACCTGTTAACACAATTCATCCTCTGTTGCCTTTGACATTTTATTATTCTAAAATGACATTTGCCCTTTAGTATAACGCTAATCCATTAAAAGGAAAGAAAAGAGAAATGGAAACTAAAATGTGTTGTGTGAAGATCCTGGAGAAGGTTTTTTATACCCCTGTGCCTCTGCTCAAGATCAATTTTTCTCTTCTATCCCAATAACGTGGTTAGCCAAGCCAGACAAAATCAGAGAAATGGCTCTCCTCTCTTGTTTCTGCAACAGTCAAAATAATAAATAGGCTAATCATGTCAGTCATATTGACTCGGGTCATCTTAGACACACACCGCCCTTCGGGAATACGAAAGCCCCATTCCAGGATTTCTGCTGAATGATTCAGGCTCTTGGCCTGAAAAGAAAACCTATTTTTTCCTTTTCTCTTTATTTGTGTTGAACACTATGGTCTTAGTCATATGGAAACATGTCTGGGAAGAAACTGCAAGACAGCTCTGAAATCTGCAGCCTGGTGGCAAGCTTTTATGAATACCTCACACAATGTGGAGGAAGCTTTTATATTAATAAAAAGCACAGGTGGTAGATGAAGAGCCACTGATTTTGACACCACCTGAGAACTATGTCATTGGAAATTAAGCCTGTAGCTGCCCACCACTCCTATTGCCTGTGGCAATGTACCAGTGTCTTCAGAACCCAGGTCAGTAGTCACTGAGGTCTGGTGGGCAGAGGACTAGGCAGGAGCCTAGAAAGAAGTCATTGAGCTTCCCCACCCTGGTGGCTCAGACAGTAAAGAAACTGCCTTCTCTGCAGGAGACCTGGGTTTGATCCCTGGGTTGGGAAGATCCCCTGGAGACAGGAATGGCAACCCACTCCAGTATTCTTGCTTGGAGGATTCCATGGGCAGAGGAGCCCCATGGTCTACAGTCCATGGGTTCACAAAAAGATGGACACAACTGAGTGAATAACACACACACACACACACACACACACACACTGGTTCTGACATCAGCAAAAAAGGTAGAGATATCCCTCTCTGTCTACCCCTCATTGATCTGGCTAGGGATCCAATGCTTTAGACAAACCCAAGGCATTTATCGCATTTTATATTTGGCTGGTTGATTTGATAATGTGTTAAAATGAATCATGTAAAAGGAGTTAGTTTTCCTCTACTAACATTTTTACTTATTGAATCTCTTATGTCTCTGCACCGTCCTGTACTGAGGAAAAAAGGAATTAATACAGGACAAGTTCATCTGTTTCAGCAAGGTCCTGGAGTTGGAAGCAGCTCTTTACCTTTGCCACTGAAACTCAATGCATGCATTTATCTGCCTCACACACAGGAACCTGGCATCCTCCCATCTTTCCTTTCAGCATTATTTACTGTTGAAAATATGCATCTGCTTTGCATCACGTACAGTTCTGGGCACTAAGGAATAAAAGATAAATAATTTGTAGTATCTACCATCAACGAGCTCCAAGTCTCGCAGAAGAGACAGATGGAAAAAGAGATCATTATGCCAGCAGGTGTGAAAGGCAGGGAGCAAGATAATCAAGGTGCCACGGGAACCCAGGGTGGAGGGGGCTTTCAGAGAGAAGGACTCCAACCTCCCTGGTAAAATTTTTGAAAATTTGCTTGAAATTAATCAAGTATTTGGCAACCAACATTCCCTGAGCAGGGATCACAACTTGACACGGAACGAAAAGGAGGACCCAGGAGTTATATGACTAGTGGATTGTATGGGAAAGAGAGAAGGCCTACAAAAATGAGGAAAGAAACAGGCTGAGTATGAAAGGATGAGGAAAAAGAATAAAACCCACTAAGAAGGAAAACTGGAGTGGGGAGTGACTAAGCAAAATGGTATGGGAGCAAATGACAAGAAAAAGGCTCTAGACCCAATGAAGGCTGCTTAACTCATGCCATGTATGATTTTGTCAGTTACGTTTGTATTAAGCAATGCCATCAATGCAAATGATTTACATTATCAATTTGATTTTTTTTTTTTTTTTACTTCATTTCCCAAGTGCCAAAGAACATGTTAGCTGTGTTGGCAGAAAGTTTTTAGGAGGCAGTCATTCCCATTTTTAATAAAAATCTATCTTGGACCACAACTGTCTCTCCATGCCAGGGCCTGGACACCCAACTGCTCACAGGACATTGCCACTGAGCGTTTGATCTATCATTCTTTTCCTTTGAAACGTGACTCTCATTGTCCTATCATTCCCCCTTTGTCATCATCCTTTTCACTGTCTCCTTGTCTCCAGGCTGTTTTTAATTGCCACTCTCTCTCATCTGATGTTCCATCTTCTACTCCACCGATACCTCCCAACCTTCCTTCTCCACTTTGTGTAAAGCCTAGTAATCCTAGTAGGCTTCAAAAACACAGAAGGTATCTCTGCTCCCCTGTCCCTCCCCATGCTGATTTAAATTCTTTCTTTGAGGTTCCATTGCACTTGATACATGTTTCCTGCTTAGTCCTCATCACACTGAATAATAATTGCTAGTGTGCTTATCTGTCTTTCTATGTGTCCAGTAGCTNTAGGAGGCAGTCATTCCCATTTTTAATAAAAATCTATCTTGGACCACAACTGTCTCTCCATGCCAGGGCCTGGACACCCAACTGCTCACAGGACATTGCCACTGAGCGTTTGATCTATCATTCTTTTCCTTTGAAACGTGACTCTCATTGTCCTATCATTCCCCCTTTGTCATCATCCTTTTCACTGTCTCCTTGTCTCCAGGCTGTTTTTAATTGCCACTCTCTCTCATCTGATGTTCCATCTTCTACTCCACCGATACCTCCCAACCTTCCTTCTCCACTTTGTGTAAAGCCTAGTAATCCTAGTAGGCTTCAAAAACACAGAAGGTATCTCTGCTCCCCTGTCCCTCCCCATGCTGATTTAAATTCTTTCTTTGAGGTTCCATTGCACTTGATACATGTTTCCTGCTTAGTCCTCATCACACTGAATAATAATTGCTAGTGTGCTTATCTGTCTTTCTATGTGTCCAGTAGCTAGTAGGGGACAATCCACATCACAGGCACTCAGTACACATTGGCTGATTAAATGAATGAGTAGAGAAAATAATAATGCATTTTAACAGTCAACAAAGTCGTGAGTTGCGAGTCCTTAGTTTCACTGAGCCTTTCTCAGATTGTCAGTGATTTAGTCGTCGAAAAGTTATACTGACATACAGGTCAGGTTTTTGACCCATCCATTTTGTTTTTGTTTTAAGCTTTTTATTTTGTACTGGAGTATAGTCGATTAACAATGCTGAAATTAATGTTCATTTCAAGTGAACAGAGAAGGAACTCAGCCATATATATACATGTATCCGTTCTCACCCAAACTCCCCATCCAGCCTGCCACATACCATTGAGCAGAGTTCCCTGTACTATACAGTAAGTCTTTGTTGGTTATCCATTTTAAATACAGCATTGTGTATGTCAGCTCCAAACTCCCTAAATAGCCCTTCCTCCCAGCAACCATAAGTTCATTTTCCAAGTCTGTAGGTCTCTTTCTGTTTTGTAAGTAATTTCATATTTTTATCATTTTTTTAGATTCCATATATAAAGGATGACCAACCCATCCATTTTTTATTTCAAGAGTGCTATTATAAATATTCTCTTTTTAAATTATATTTTTTCAATTTTTCTAAATTTTCTATACTAGGACAATATCATTATTTAACCTTTAAAAATAAATTATTACTTTCTTCTCAATAAAGAAAAAAATGTAGCCCAGCCCCTGCCACTGCCCCCGCCCCGGCCCTGGCCCCGGGGGCAGTCGCAGCAGTGAGCGGTGGGATGGGGAACCACTGCCTTGCCTCGTGCCTCGGTTTCTTGAGGAGCGATGATGGAGTAAAAGCTCATGGTGGTGGGTGCCGGCGGTGTGGGGAAAATCACCCTTTAAAAAAAAAAAAAAAGAAACAAACAAACAAATGTAAAGCAAGACACAGTCTTTTGTGGCCTAAGGGTGTGTGTGGAGGGGAAAGGAGTGGATAATTTAGGGGAAATGGGGAAGATATTGGTAGTTCAGAAAACATTTTGTGATACAGTGTAGAAAGCATTAACTTTGGAACACTGGAAATGGTTCATTAATATGGGAATCATTACAAAGGTTAAGCTGGATGCGCATGGGATGATGTTGATAACTGCACACAGTCTCATGTGAATTTTGAGAAACAAATGTACATTATCTGGGTACATTTTTTAAAATGCAATTATGAATTCCACATAATAAATATATGCAAAGAAAAAGAGATTGATGTATACAATATCAGTTCAGTTCAGTTCATTTCAGTCACTCAATCGTGTCCGACTCTTTGTAACCCCATGAATCACAGCACGCCAGGCCTCCCTGTCCATCACCAACTTCCGGAGTTCACTCAGACTCACGTCCATCAAGTNGGAAGTTCATGGTTCACGTATCGCTGAAGCCTGGCTTGGAGAATTTTGAGCATTACTTTACTAGCATGTGAGATGAGTGCAATTGTGCGGTAGTATAGAGGCATGCAATAGGCATATCTTTCTGCCAAAAGCCAGAAAGGGTTTATTCAATAAATATGCAGCAGCCTTTTCTCAGAATAATCTACTATCACTATAGCTGTTTGTCTTAGAATTCTGACCCAGTTCCCACTGAGTAATTTCATCCTGCCTGCTTAAATTCCCCCTACCATTGGCCCTCGACACAGAATTCTTCTTCATTTCTCGTCCCATCTAAAGTGTTACTCCATCCTGAAAAACAGCTTCGTGTACCACTCTAAAGGTGACTGCTTTGCCATGATGGGTGAGGCAATTTTGTTATGTTAAGTGCTATGGGAAAAAAGCACTTACAGTGCTCCGGAAGAAACGCAAGCTAATATTACTCAATGAACCTTCCTTTCAGCTGTTGTGCTGCATGGCATTTTCAAAAGGAGGAGGCCTTCGCCCACTGCGGCTTATTTATGTGATGCCTTCAAAATGGGCCCGTTTCCTGAAGGCATCTGGGGATATGTAGAGAAGAAATATGAAATGAACAGAAATTAAACAGATGAAGTTAAACAGCTAACATTAGAGAGACCAGTGGGGTTGTTAAATCGTGGCTTCAGACTTAGATCTAAACTTCTCAGTGATCAGGAAGAAGGGAGAACAATGGCATGAGATGCACCTTCTGGTATATCTTCCATCTTGCTAAATTCTAATTGACTGTTCTAAGAGGTTCTTGGGGTAGGCAAATGTGTCCCAAGTACAGAATTCGGAGCTACATAGACTTTGGAAGAAAGTAACTTTTGCAAATGTATTGACTATTATTACAGGCAGCATTTACCAGGCAGCCACATTTTTTAAAAGCGTAACGAGCAGTACACTGAACATGCATGGATATATCATCCTTTGGTTTCTAGACTGCATCACCTTGTTTCTTCTTTAATGTTAGTCCCGTTCATGTGCGTGGTCTTTTAGTAGCCTCAAAATAGGTTTTCTTTCTTAGGAAAATCTCTTAGCCTGTTTTCAAGATACATGTTTTCTTTAAAAAAAAAAAAAAAAAAGTAGTAGTATTGATCTCTAAATACTCAAAGAGGACTTAAGTTTAATTCAGGTGTATTGGCAGCAATTACTTATTACATGTCACTGGACCCGGGTGAGAATACAAATGGGAAAGCAATGTCAGTCCATTTTTGGACTGTTGACTTTATTATCAAATAACAATAGTAGATACTCATTCTAGTTTTTTTCTATTTATATCACAAGCAAGTCAACATTATCTCCGTCCTTTTATCCTAAAACCTTACCTAGATACTTAAAGAAAATAAGAAATTTTCCAGGGAAACATCAAGGCCTTTGACATGGGATGTTTTATTTGACCAAGATAAAAAGACTTACCTCACTCAGGAGCATTTTTCAAATGTTGTGACATTTATTGTAATTACAATGTAACCAATATTGTAATTTTGATTAATTCTAGAAACAGTTCTGGGCCTTTCACATCACCTTATGAACATGGATAGTTTAAAATCTGTTTTAAGGTTTCGAAGTAGAGATGGTAAAGGAAACCTGGAAGTTGGAACTCACAGATCTGGGTCAGCATCCAACTTCCTTGTTGATATGGAACCCCTGTCTTCACTGAGCTTGACTCACTTTCTTTAAAATGGTGCCAAAGACAGCACCCACCTTTTAGAGTCAGGAAGGTTAAGAGAGATGCTGCATGCATTGCTTCCCTGTGGGTAGGAAGGAAGTGAGTGCTAACTGGTCCTTCTAACTTGTCCTTCTACAAAGGAGCTACACATTTTGCCTTCAGATCTGGGCAAATGGCTGTCTGATGATCCTTTATGTATCTATACCGAGAGCTTTGATTATCATCTGCTCGAAATGTCCTTGATCATCTAACACAATAACCGCACAGCTTGAGAACACTGTCCCCATGTCTCAAAGTCCTGCTTCCCTGGCCTCACACTTTAAGCATGGATTTGGGGACTGAGAATGCTTTCTCAAGACTCATTGATGTATTCCTATTGGTTCTTTAAAGCTTATCTTTTTACACCCATTTTTCTTTTCTTTAATGTTATGAAAGGAGGCGGCCTTGAGAAAGGAGATGAAGTTGAAAGCCAAGTATTTTTGTGACTGGCACACAGTTCATCATTCTTGCCACTTTTTGAAGGTCCACCCCAAAGCACATCCTCCCAATGCACATGACCTACCACATTGTCCACATCCCCTTTGCTTTCTTCATCTGTGCTGCCTGCGTCCTTCACTCTGGCACTCACTGAACACTTCTGTGTGCCCACTGCTTGGGTCTGACTGCTCACTCAGATGCCTCAGCCCACTTTCTCTTTGGTTTATCTGCCAAATGCTCATGTGCTAGTCTTAGCTGATCCCAGGAGCTTTAGCACATGCCCTCCTAGTTGGTCAGAGCTATAGATCCTTATGGTTTTGGAGATAGAATGACCATGAGTCATCTAAAAACCCAAATGTTTAACTTCACACAAAGGCACTAGGGAGATCCACGTCACACGCTTAGGTTGTGATGAAAGCAGTGCTAGAAACTGTGTCTCCTTATGCATTTTAAAGTGTGTGAGTGCTCAGCTGTGTCTGACTCTGCAACCCCATCAACGATAGCCTGCCAGGCTCCTCTCTCCATGGAATTTTCCAAGCAAGTAATACTGGAGTGAGTTGCCATTTCTTTCTCCAAGCAATCTTCCAAACTCAGGTATTGAACCCACATTTCTTGCATCTCCTGCATTGACAGGTAGATTCTTTACCACTTACACCACCTGGGAAGCCATTTATGCATTTAAAACCCTTTCTAGATTGAGAACTCATGTACTCCTGAGATGGAAAAAAAAAAAAATAAATAAATAAAATAAAAATAAAACCTTTTCTAATTGCATGAGAAACATTTTAAATCTAACATTAAAAATAAATGTCTGTTTAAATATCTCCTTTTTAAATATAGGAGGTTTATTAAATTGTAGAATCAGAGCTATATTCTCTTGCGTTCATTTATTAGTCTCTATGTTGAGACTATTTCCTCTTACTAAAGTTTGACTTGGTTTATTATTGGGAAATAAATATGCTCATTATACTTGGTTCTTAAGTAAATGGCAACTTAAATCTATCTTCAGTTGATAATCAGAAATAGGGACAAATTAGAGATAGAAACTGTAGTTATTTTATAAATGAAAAATCTGGTAAGAGCCTATAACTCCAATTATAAGAGAATGGTTACAGAAACAAGAGTGCAATGAAGATATGAAATATCATACAACTAATTGAAAGGATGTTTTCGTAGAAGAATTAGAGAATACGTAAGTATATACTCGGAGAAGGCAATGGCACCCCACTCCAGTACTCTTGCCTGGAAAATCCCATGGATGGAGGAGCCTGGAAGGCTGCAGTCCGTGGGGTCGCTGAGGGTCGGACACGACTGAACGATGTCACTTTCACTTTTCACTTTCATGCATTGGAGAAGGAAATGGTAACCCACTCCAGTGTTCTTGCCTGGAGAATTCCAGAGACGGGGGAGCCTGGTGGGCTGCCGTCTATGGGGTTGCACAGAGTCGGACATGACTGAAGTAACTTAGCAGCAGCAGCAAGTATATACTATTGAACTGAAAGCAAATGGTAAACAGCATATACAGTGTGACCCTAATGTTAGGTATATTAGAATTAACACCTGCAAGGAAGTGTCACAAAATATTATCCATGATGATCTCTGTCTTGGTAGATTGTATATGATTGTTTTTCCTCTTTGTTTTTTGTTGTTGCTTTGTAGTTTCCAAATTTTGTAAAAGCAAGCACACATAAAAAGACACTCAGAGGAAATTTCCAATAAGCAACTGGATGTCCATATCCTGGTTCCAGGGAAAGCTGGACATAAATAGTAGATTTATGATGAAAAGAAAAAGAAGTAACTGTTGCCTAAAATCTTTCCTTCCAATTCAGCTGCTGTGTTCTTCAGCATAAAAAGAAATCTAATAAGAAAATAGTTACAGCTTTCTGAAAAACAACTCAATGAAGTTACCTTAAATTTTATGCCTGGTGTCCAACATTGCTTCCCCAGTCATTTACCTGTTCTGAGTACAGGATATACCACTGAACTCTCATAATCAATGAGGTGACTTTTAATGGTAAGTTCTGGAAAAGCCTAAACACTAACAGAAGACTCGGGAAGAGAAATGTGATCAAGCTTGCAGTATGAAGGCTGCTGTCTGAAGTTCCCAAGGGCACTAGTGTGTTTGAAGCAGCCTCGTGAAGGAACAAAGCCAGAGAAATGAAATTTTGATACACTGCAGCCCACAGTGATCCCCCTGCCTCCCTCCTGTTAACCTCACACACCTGTACACACTTGTGCTTAGGCCACCAGCCTGAGACTCGCGCGGGTCCCTTTGGCTAGATTGATAAGTTCAAGCAATGCACAGATGTTGGTTCTGGCCTTACTTCGAATAGGACCTGCCTTAATTATTCACAAGCCACGAGACCCTGGGCAGGCTCTTCCATCTCTAGGGTCTTGGTCCACCACCATTAAGAAAGATGATAGTACTTCCCACTGTAGTTGATTGGAAAAATCAAATGAGTCTCTCGTGCTGAATGTTGTTAGAACAATACCAGGCCTGGAGCCAGCCACTGAAATGGCTGTGTAAGTGCTCCCTCCCTTGCTGTCTCTCTCCCCTCTGTCCTTCCTTCCCTGTTCCTCCCACTTTCATTCTCTTCCTCCTTAGTTGGCAAATGATCTTCATCTTCACCACAGACTATATTTTGGAGATAAATGTAAGCAAGATGCAAAGACAAAGGAAAAAACAAAAGTTCCCCTACCATTTCATGCGATGTATCAGAGAGAAGAGGTAACTCATCACCTTCTAAAATGAGGTTTTTTCCTTTTTCTTCTTTTTTTCAACAACCCACCTTTTCTTTTCTTTGGGTCCAGCGACCCCTGATACAGAACACACTGCTCTTTTTTTCATTTTCCTTTCGATTCGCATGGCACTGAGCAACAAAATAATAAAAATATATATTTTTTTAATAATGCCAAGTAAACAGACAAGGCTGAGAAAAGGGCTCCCATTGCCTGCTGAATTGCCCACTAATCACTCTGGGCAGAACCAGCAGGGGATTCTGACAACACACCTGACTTTTCATTTATTTATTTTTTATTGGTTCTGGGAGAGGTTTGTGATTCATTCCATGTAGGTGGCGAGGCCTTGTACTACAGGAACAAATTGTCCCTGGGGTGATTTGCTTTATTAACTTTTAGGCCAAAGGAGGGAGAAATAGGAGAATTGCTTTAACTGCAATATACTGGCAAAAAGTTTAGTCTTTTTTAGTTCATTGACACCTGAAACATTTTAACTAGTCCTGTTTCTTAAAGGTAGATGGGCTGATTGTGAAGAAGGAGGCAGCAAGATAGAGTCGAAAGGCTGGTTGAAAGAAAACCGAGCGGTGATCTCAGCCCTGCCGTCAAATCCCTAGACCCCTGATATTATGGGGACTTGATGACCTTCTCTGTAAAATAAAAGGATTGGACTGAATATTGTCCTCCTTTTTTAAATGTTACTTTTTTATTAAAATACACTTTACAATGTTGTGTTAGTTTCGGGTGTATAGCAAAGTGACTCGGTTATACATATATGTCCTTTTCCAGACTCTTTTCTATTATGTTGTTATTTAGTCGCTAGGTCGTGTATGACTCTACAGTGCCGTGGACTGCAGCACACCAGGCCTTCCACCCCTCACTATCTCCCAGAGCTTGCCCAGGTTCATGTTCATTGAGTTGGTGATGCCATCCAACCACTTCATTCTCTGCCTCCTCTTCTCCTTTTGCCTTTAATCTTTTCCATTATAGCTTATTACAAAATATTAAATACAGTTCCCTGTGTTCTATGTGGAAAGTGAAGTCGCTCAGTCATGTCCGACTCTTTGCAACCCTGTGGACAGTAGCCCACCAGGCTCCTCTGTCCATGGGATTCTCCAGGCAAGAATACTGGAGTGGGTTGCCATTTCCTTCTCCAAGGGATATTCCCAACCCAGGGATTGAACCCAGGTCTTTCGCATTGCACACAGATGCTTTAACCTCTGAGCCACCAGGGAAGCCCTGTGTGTGTTCTATAGTAGGTGCTTATTGTTTATGTATTTTATATATAGCAGTGTCTATCTGTTAATCCCAAACTCCTAATTTATCCCTCCCCAACTATTTCTCCTTTGGTAACCATAAGTTTGTTTTCTATGTCTGTGAGTCTATTTGTTTTGTAAGTATGTTTGTCTTTATAATTTTTTTTTAGATTCCACATGTAAACAGCATCCTATGATATTTGTCTTTCTCTGACTTACTCTGTATAGTATGATAATCTCCAGCTTCGTCCATGTGGCCGCAAATGGCATGATTCCATTCTTTTTCATGGCTGAGTAGTATTCCAGTATACATATGTACCACACCTTCTTTATCCATTCCTCTGTCAATAGACATTCAGGCTGCTTCCACGCTCTGGCTATTGTAAATAGGACTGTATGTATCTTTTCAAATATTGTCCTTTTCCAGCAAAAGTTTACAACTTCATCAGTGATGAATTCACACCTTTAGTATTAACTTTGTTGGGAAGTGAAAGGAACCCACATCTCCATAAAGATAGAATACTCTTAACATATAGTAAGCATTTGCTGCGCTATGTGACTAGTATTGCATCTAATCCACACAGTGATGTAGGAAGAGCCCCTGTAATAACAGAGGACACCAAGGATCACAGAAGTGAAGTAAGTTGCCTTATAGCAGCTGCAGCTGTGGCTCCTAGGCTTGCACATNAGTAAGCATTTGCTGCGCTATGTGACTAGTATTGCATCTAATCCACACAGTGATGTAGGAAGAGCCCCTGTAATAACAGAGGACACCAAGGATCACAGAAGTGAAGTAAGTTGCCTTATAGCAGCTGCAGCTGTGGCTCCTAGGCTTGCACATGTGCCACACAGCCAAGACCATGCATCGCCTCCACACTGCTTCTCAGGGAGACCAAGAAGACCATCCAAACTGGGGAGGGATTCAAAGCAACTCAAGGGGGATGTTCAAGGAGCAATGGGCCTGCTTTTATAAGCTTGTCAAGGAGAAGCAGGATAGAGGTGCCCCATTTTGAAAGAATAGTGTCTCTAAGGGAGGTTTAGGCTTCCTTGGTGGCTCAGATGGTAAAGAATCTGCCTGAAATGCAGGAGACCTGAGTTCGATCCATGGGTTGGGAAGATCCCCTGGAAAAGGGGATGGTAACCCACTCCAGTATTCTTGCCTGGAGAATTCCGAGGATAGAGGAGGCTGGCAGGCTACACTCCACGGGGTTGCAAAGAAACGAACACCACTGAGCCACTAAAACTAACTAAGGGAGGTTTAGACAGAAGTGTAATTGCAGCAAATAAAGAATGGGAAGAACTTAGGACCGAAATGCTTTATCTTGATCATCTTAGGTTTTCTCTTTTAATCATCTCTTTAAAAGTGGTGAAGGATTTGGAATTTAATAAATAAATAAAATATCAATAAAACATATTGATACTATCTGAGCAATTTAGATGTTTCCTTTGATGGATGGAGTGAGAGAGGACAATAATCTTGAGTTCAAAGACTGCTGTTTACATCAAATGATTTGCTTTTCTTCTTTGGCTCTAGTTTCCTAAGAAGCCCATTTGTTGGCCCAAGTCAACCCTCTCGATACCAAAACCCTGTAGAAGACTTTAGGGGTTTAAAGATGCACTTCTCTCAGAAAGATCTCGAAGAGCTCCTTACCCCCTTAAATCCTCTGATTCATCATCAAAGCAAAGACTGATTGGTGAATGTGAATTATTTGAATATCCCTAGCTACAAATGACATAAAAAATTATTCATGTGAAGAATCAGCAATAAAAGTTTAAATAAAGGGTTATGGTTGGTAGTATACACTTTAATGTCCATCAGATTCATGATTTATAAGGCCCAGTCTTTCTGGCTTGTGATGTATCTAAACATCTCAAAGTTATAGCAGTGAGATGATGCTTACATGAATATATTATATTTTTATGAAATGCAATGCATCATTCTACTAAAAAGAAACCAATGTCTGGAAATGAGTCCTGTAGGTTCTAATTTCTGTACTGTGCTAGGATTAGAGGTGAATTATTTCACCCCCTANCCATTTCCTTCTCCAAGGGATATTCCCAACCCAGGGATTGAACCCAGGTCTTTCGCATTGCACACAGATGCTTTAACCTCTGAGCCACCAGGGAAGCCCTGTGTGTGTTCTATAGTAGGTGCTTATTGTTTATGTATTTTATATATAGCAGTGTCTATCTGTTAATCCCAAACTCCTAATTTATCCCTCCCCAACTATTTCTCCTTTGGTAACCATAAGTTTGTTTTCTATGTCTGTGAGTCTATTTGTTTTGTAAGTATGTTTGTCTTTATAATTTTTTTTTAGATTCCACATGTAAACAGCATCCTATGATATTTGTCTTTCTCTGACTTACTCTGTATAGTATGATAATCTCCAGCTTCATCCATGTGGCCGCAAATGGCATGATTCCATTCTTTTTCATGGCTGAGTAGTATTCCAGTATACATATGTACCACACCTTCTTTATCCATTCCTCTGTCAATAGACATTCAGGCTGCTTCCACGCTCTGGCTATTGTAAATAGGACTGTATGTATCTTTTCAAATATTGTCCTTTTCCAGCAAAAGTTTACAACTTCATCAGTGATGAATTCACACCTTTAGTATTAACTTTGTTGGGAAGTGAAAGGAACCCACATCTCCATAAAGATAGAATACACTTAACATATAGTAAGCATTTGCTGTGCTATGTGACTAGTATTGCATCTAATCCACACAGTGATGTAGGAAGAGCCCCTGTAATAACAGAGGGCACCAAGGATCACAGAAGTGAAGTAAGTTGCCTTATAGCAGCTGCAGCTGTGGCTCCTAGGCTTACACGANATACACTTAACATATAGTAAGCATTTGCTGTGCTATGTGACTAGTATTGCATCTAATCCACACAGTGATGTAGGAAGAGCCCCTGTAATAACAGAGGGCACCAAGGATCACAGAAGTGAAGTAAGTTGCCTTATAGCAGCTGCAGCTGTGGCTCCTAGGCTTACACGAGTGCCACACAGCCAAGACCATGCATCGCCTCCACACTGCTTCTCAGGGAGACCAAGAAGACCATCCAAACTGGGGAGGGATTCAAAGCAACTCAGAGGGGATGTTCAAGGAGCAATGGGCCTGCTTTTATAAGCTTGTCAAGGAGAAGCAGGATAGAGGTGCCCCACTTTGAAAGAATAGTGTCTCTAAGGGAGGTTTAGGCTTCCTTGGTGGCTCAGATGGTAAAGAATCTGCCTGAAATGCAGGAGAACTGAGTTCAATCCATGGGTTGAGAAGATCCCCTGGAAAAGGGGATGGTAACCCACTCCAGTATTCTTGCCTGAAGAATTTCGAGGATAGAGGAGGCTGGCAGGCTACACTCCATGGGGTTGCAAAGAAACGAACACCACTGAGCCACTAAAACTAACTAACTAAGGGAGGTTTAGACAGAAGTGTAATTGCAGCAAATAAAGAATGGGAAGAACTTAGGACCGAAATGCTTTATCTTGATCATCTTAGGTTTTCTCTTTTAATCATCTCTTTAAAAGTGGTGAAGGATTTGGAATTTAATAAATAAATAAAATATCAATAAAACATATTGATACTATCTGAGCAATTTAGATGTTTCCTTTGATGGATGGAGTGAGAGAGGACAATAATCTTGAGTTCAAAGACTGCTGTTTACATCAAATGATTTGCTTTTCTTCTTTGGCTCTAGTTTCCTAAGAAGCCCATTTGTTGGCCCAAGTCAACCCTCTCGATACCAAAACCCTGTAGAAGACTTTAGGGGTTTAAAGATGCACTTCTCTCAGAAAGATCTCGAAGAGCTCCTTACCCCCTTAAATCCTCTGATTCATCATCAAAGCAAAGACTGATTGGTGAATGTGAATTATTTGAATATCCCTAGCTACAAATGACATAAAAAATTATTCATGTGAAGAATCAGCAATAAAAGTTTAAATAAAGGGTTATGGTTGGTAGTATACACTTTAATGTCCATCAGATTCATGATTTATAAGGCCCAGTCTTTCTGGCTTGTGATGTATCTAAACATCTCAAAGTTATAGCAGTGAGATGATGCTTACATGAATATATTATATTTTTATGAAATGCAATGCATCATTCTACTAAAAAGAAACCAATGTCTGGAAATGAGTCCTGTAGGTTCTAATTTCTGTACTGTGCTAGGATTAGAGGTGAATTATTTCACCCCCTACAATTTGCATTTCCTTTACAGTGTGGAAGCAAAATAAGTCTCTTTGTTTGCACTGGTTTCAGAATTAAATTAGTTTGTATATTTGTTCTCTACTCCTCTCCCTAGATTTGGTTTCAAAGTAAACAGTTATTTTCATCAAATTCTCTTTTATTTGGTTTTAACTCTTCAGTTTCTTGAATTATTTTAGCTGGCTGTCCCTGTTCTATTTTTCAATCAGATATGTGTTCACTGTTTTAAATGGCATTTCATTGGTTCACTTCCATTTTCTATTATTTACCTCACTCTGTGGTATTATGATTTCTTTAGCTAGATCTCACCCCTGCTGTGGTCTAGTCTTTTTTAAAGGTATTTTTTGAAGTGCCTAAATACCACACAGGGTTGGTAAGACAGGAAAAGGATGATCATCAGTTTGATGTTTAGTGAATGTGGGAAAATTACAGGAAAGAATCAGAAATGACATTCATCACAGAGATTGCTTTGAAAGTTAATGGCAAACTTAGAGTCTTGAGAATCAGCAAGAATTACCTTGTTTGGAAAAACCAAAAATGTCAACTTTTTTTTTTAGATTAACCTAGAAATAACCACTGACAGAAAGAAAACCAGCCATACTTTTCAATTTCAGGAGAAAAGACCTAAAAAGTTATTTCTACCTAATAAAAAAAGTACAATAAGATTCCAAATTCCCATAGAAACTCTTCACCCGACTTATAACACATCAAAAGCCATCAAGGGCCTATTTATCTTGTAGGCCAGCACTAATAAAGTTTTGCAGGTATTTTTGATGGTGTATGCTGCAGGGGAGGAGAGGGGAAGTAGTTTTAGGACAGGAGGAGGGGAGCCAGTTAGTTTAGATCAAGTTATAGGGGGGGAAAAAATGAAGATTTTAAAAATTTATTCCAATAATTCATTTAACAACTCTTAGGATCCTAGTGTTGTTCTAAGGGCTGAGTCTACAAAAATGAACAACAACAAAAAAGTCCCTGCCCTCTTGAGGATTACAAAACAGTGAGGGGCGGGGGGCGGGGGGTGGGGAGGGAACAAGAGCAAATATATATAAGATAATTCAGCCAAGATTAAGTGCTGTGAAGAGTGAAGCAGTCGGATTAGAGTGACTAGGAGACTGCAGCGTAGTTTAGACGATTTTCTGAGAAATGTCATTTAGGTAGAGACCAGAAGAAAACTGAAAGACTGATGTAGATGTATAGAGGGAGAGTATGCAAGGAAAAGAAATGAACAGTAAGTNGCGGGAGGCGGGGGGTGGGGAGGGAACAAGAGCAAATATATGTAAGATAATTCAGCCAATATTAAGTGCTATGAAGAGTAAAGCAGTCAGATTAGAGTGACTAGGAGACTGCAGTGTAGTTTAGACGATTTTCTGAGAAATGTCATTTAGGTAAAGACCTGAAGAAAACTGAAAGACTGATGTAGATGTATAGAGGGAGAGTATGCAAGGAAAAGAAATGAACAGTAAGTACAAAGACCCTGAGAAAGGAAGGGGTCTGGCCTGTATTCCAGGAACGAAAGGAAGCTAATGAGTGATAATATGTGTGGTCATAGATGAGGTCATAAAGGCGAACTTGGAAAGCCTGTATAAATAGGCTGTAGCATCAAAAAATGTAAGGAAATGATTTGTAAAATTGACTATAAATTTTTTTAAATTTCTGCATAGTAAAACAGANTCCAGGAACGAAAGGAAGCTAATGAGTGATAATATGTGTGGTCATAGATGAGGTCATAAAGGCGAACTTGGAAAGCCTGTATAAATAGGCTGTAGCATCAAAAAATGTAAGGAAATGATTTGTAAAATTGACTATAAATTTTTTTAAATTTCTGCATAGTAAAACAGACGTAACGAACAGACTTCTGGACTCAGAGGGAGAAGGAGAGGGTGGGATGATTTGAGAGAATAGCCCTGAAACATATACTTTATCATATGTAAAATAGATAACCAGTGGGAGTTTGATGTATGAAGCAGGGCACCCAAAGCCAAAGCTCTGTGACAACCTGGGGAGACAGGTTGTCCCACCTCCCCAGGAGGAGGGAGATGGAAAGGGTGTTCAGGACACATGTATACCTATGGCCGATTCATACTGATGTATGGCAGAAGCCATCATAATTTTGTAAAGTAATTATCCTCCAATCAAAATAAGTCAATAATTTTTTTTAAATCCCACCATGAACAAAGTCAAAAGATAAACAGCAACTAGAGGAAATGATAACTCATATCACCCAAGGACTGGTACCTTTATTTTTTTTAAGAAATTCCTTTATATCAATATGAAAAAATTAATAATCCAATAGAAAAATAAGTGAACAGAGAATATGAAGGAAAAAACCAATTGAAGTGGCTTTTAAACACATTAAAGGATGTTCAACCTTACTTACCATGAGGGAAATTCAAGTTAAAACTACACTGGGATGCAATCTCTTACCCTATCAGATTGGCAAAGATCCCAGCATTTGATCTTAAGTCCATCTAAAAGTTGGAGCCTTAAAGAATCAGACACGGTCATGTATTTCTCTTGGAAATGTAAACAGGTACAGCCTTTATGAGCCAAGCTTCAGGACGAATCATCAACATTTTAAATGCCCATATCTTTGACCCAGCCTTGTAAGACTTTATCCAATAGATTTATTTGCTAAATGAATTATGCACAAGGATATTCACTGTGGCATTATTTGTAATAGCAGGAAACCACAGGACGTGTTGAGTACTGAGAAAGGAATGAGAAGGGAGAGGTGGAATCTGATTAGGAGCCTCTTTTTAAACCTGAACCCTTGGAAGTTCTTGAGTAGGTAAAATGAGAATAGGCTGTGTTTAGAACAACTTGTGTGTCATCGATTTCAGGTTGAATTGAGTCCGTGTGGGACCTCGGTGACAACTTCAATGTCCTTGAAAGATTCTGATGGCGCTCAAAGTGGGGGAGTCCTTGTGTAGGGAAAGGGTTGGGGGCATCAGGGGTGGTCCTAGGCAGGGCTGCCATGGGGGCAGAGAGCAGCTTATAACCCTTTCTTATGCCGGGTTAAGAGGTTCAGACTTTATCCTGAAGGCAGTGGCAACCTTTAGAGTGAGGCAGTGACCTCATCAGATTTGCATTTTTAAAAGACAGTTCTGCTGGCAATGTCAGGGAAGAGATTACAGAGCAGCAAGACCAGAGTGGGAGCGTGATTAGTGAGAAAAATAAGAATATAGTCCAGAGAGAGAGACATATTTTCATTGTTTGGTGGTTCTTACGAATCAAAACACAAACGAAAATGTCTTAACCACAGAATTGCCTTAAACATCAAAAGCGAAAAAAAATTTTAACTCTATCCTTTTGATGGTATCATGGAGGCAGACATTTGTTAAAATGAATTCAATTGCACACTTTACTATGTGAATTTTGCTTTATATAAGTTGTATCCTTATAGAGCCATCCATTTTTTAAAAATTAAAACTGTCTTTAATAAGGAAAAACAAAAGAAACCCTAAAATGTGGTATGGACTTTCTGACTAGGGAAGTTCCAGTTTTCTCCTCTCAAGGCTGCACTGTCTCCTGGTTATTCAGGTCCTGTCTGCCTGCTACTGTGGTGTATCCATCAGTCCCCCTAGCTGGGTTCTCCTGAAACTCGTTCCTGTCCAAAATCTCACAAGAATTTTAATTAATTGATTTGAGTGAAAGCAAGGGCTTCCCTGGTGGCTGAGACAGTAAAGAGTCTACCTGCAATGCAGGAGACCAGGGTTCGATCCCTGGGTTGGAAGATCTCTTGGAGAAGGGAATGGCAATCCANGTCAGCAAAGTAATGTCTCTGCTTTTGAATATGCTATCTAGGTTGGTCATAGCTTTTCTTCCAAGGAGTAAGCGTCTTTTAATTTCATGGCAGCAGTCACCATCTGCAGTGATTTTGGAGCCCCAAAAATAAAGTCTGACGCTGCTTCCCCGTCTATTTCCCATGAAGTGATGGGACCAGATCTTAGTTAAGTTTAAACAATGGTGCTGCAGCTATAAGAGAGAATAAGCACTGTTTCTAAAGAAAAGCGAAACAGGGCCCTATGGACTTCTGATAAAGCAAGAAAGTAGATTGTGCTTACAGATTTCATTTTCCAAGAGCAGATTATTAGGACAAATTTTAAAGATTTATTGAGAACTTTGAAAGGATGTGTTATTATTTACATTCAGACTTCCCCCAAAGAAAGAAAAATATATTTTTAATGTTAATGTTTTTTATCTTTGTCAGTTCAAAAAGATTCTAAACACCACAAAGCTGGCAATCATGCACTGTTTCTCTCCCCTACCCCCTGAGGCCAGCAATTCATAGTGCCGTAGTGACACTCCTTGGCACATAACGGATATTTAGTAGGTTAAGCTTAGTTCAACTGAACTTTCATTTTTTTTCCAGCTTTATCAATAATTGACATATAACATTGTGTAAGTTTAAGGCGTCTGTCACGATGGTGTAATACATAGGTATTTTACAAAATGATTATCAGAATGAACCCAGCTAACACATTCATCACCTCACATAGTTACCCTTTGTGTGTGTGTTCATGTGTGGTGAGAACTTGTAAAATTTACTCTCTTAGCAACTTTCAGGTATTCAATACAACTCCGTTAAGTGTATTCACCATGCTGTATACCACATCCTCAGGACTTATTCCTATAACTGGAAGCTTGTACCTTTTGACCATGGCTATCCATTTCCCCAGGCTTCCCTAGTGGCTCAGATGGTAAAGAATCCTCCTGCCAATGCAAAAGACCTAGGTTCAGTCCCTGAGTTGGGAAGATCCCTCTGGAGAAGGAAATGGCAGCCCACTGCAGTATTCTTACCTGGAGAATTCCATGGACAGAGGAGACTGGTGGGCTACACTCCATGGGGTCACAAAGAGTTGGACATGGCTGAGTATGCGTGCGAGCGTGTGCACAAACACACACACGCAAGCAGGCACACACACATCTGTTTCCCCACCTCTTCACAACTGAACTTTCAAAATTATCTCTACTCTGTTGTTACTTACACAAAGATTAATAACATCTCATTTTAAAAAGAAAGTCTTTCTCTTCTTGCCTCCCCTAAAACATTTTGAAGATCACTTTCCTCCAGGTTATAATTAGTAGCATTCAACAAAGTTATTTCTGATTTTACATCTCCTTTTATCAAAAGATAAATTTAAAAGATGTGTCTAATCATATGAAATCCTACTTAATATTTCTGTCCCAGAGGCACAAAGCCTTCGGGAGTCCCTGCAGCAAGATGGTTTTAATCCAATGCCATCCAGAGATCAGAGATAATGGCTGGTTCCTTGTGTCAGAGACTTTGCTCTTCATCAAGTCAAGTACTTAGAGAAAAATCTAGATCTTTGCCTTCTTCCAAACCTGCTCTCTGGCTCCCACTCACATCCCAGGGGAAACAGCTGATTCTGAGACTAGTCAACCATGCATTTGACGTACTGTAACACTGTATTGAAACACAGTGCAGGCTTAAAACGTTTTTTCTTTTTTTTTGTATGTTCCCTGGGTCTGGAAGATCCCCTGGAGAAATGACTGGCTACCCACTCCAGTATTCTTGCCTGGAGAATCCCTGGACAGAGGAGCCTGGCGGGCTACAGTCCATGGGGTCACAAACAGTCTGACACGACTGAGCAACTAACACTTTCACTTTAGTGATTGGAAACAGGGGTTACATCATTAATGTTGTTTGTCAAATATTAATTGACTAGAGATCTGAATAATTTGAATCCTGTCAAATAAATTATAGGAAAAACATCCCCGAGTATTTTGTAAATATTGGGCTACTCCAGTATTCTGTTGCTACAAAATAAATTATCCCTAAATTTAGCAGCTTAAAACAACAATAGTGTTATTATAAACTACAGAACAGTGAATCAGGAATTTGGGAAGCCTTGGCTAGCTAATTCTTCTGCCCCACATGGGGTCACTGGGTGGTAATCAGCTGGTACATGGACTGGTCGAGTTGGCCTCACTCACATGCCTGGCACCCTGGCAGGAGTCTTAGTCCACTGGAGCTGCTATAACAAAAATATCAAAGACTGAGTGGCTGAAACAGAAAGCATCTCTCTCTCTCACAGTTCTGAGTGCTGGAAAGTTCAAGGTCAAGACACTGGCAGATTGCATGTCGATGAAGCCTGCACCCTGGTCCACGGACTGCCACCCTCACTGTGTCCTCACGTGCTGGGGAGGACAGGAGAGCCATGTGGGTCCTTTAATAAGGATACCAATCCCACTCATGAAGACTCAGGCCTCTCGACCTAATCACCTCGCAAAATGCCATTACCTAGGGGAATAGGTGTCAACATATGAATTATTGGGAGGACTCAAGTATTTTGTCCATAACAGCAAGCATGGCTAGTAACCTGGGCCCAGTAGGGACTATCCCCTGGAGTGCCTACATGTTGCCAGACCAGCATGGGGACCTCAGATAGAGTCTCACAAGAGAGAAAGTGGAAGCTGCAGTCTGATAATTTCCTGCTCCAGAGATCAAGCGTCTGTTAGTCACTGCAGTGACAGAGCCCACCCTGATTCAAGGAGATGGAATATAAACCCCACCTCTACTTTCCAGGTTGCGCCAGTGATAAAGAACCTGTCTCCCAATGCAAGAGACACAAGAGACATGAGTTCAATCCCTGGGTAGGGAAGGTCTCCTGGGGCATGAAATGGCAACCTACTCCAGGTATTCTTGCCTAGAAAATCCTCTAGACGGAAGAATCTGGTGGGCTATAGTCTATGGGGTCACAAAGAGTTGTACACATGACTGAGCTGCATACACACACACACACACCCCTCGATGGAAACTGAATCGGAATTTATAGTGATCCTTAATTGGCAAAGGGGCACCATGTGAGAAAACACTGCAGTTTTGTATATCTTGGTATAACGAACTCATCCATCAAAAAGCAGCTATTATGAAAATATTAATTTAACATACAAAAGAGTACCAGTTATACATCTTAAAGTCATTCGTGTGTATTTTACGACCCAGCTCCTTACATCACTTGCTGTCAATATATCCACCAAAATATCTTGCCAGTTGGTCCTCACCTCTCTTCTTCCACTGCCCAGAGGTAGTGCCGTATAGCTGCCAACCTTTGTTGTGCTCCAGGCCTCGTGCTAACGTCTTTCCAGGCACTATCTCATTTGATTCCTCATGCACACTATAGGTAGAACTTGTCATAATCTCTACTTCATAGATGAAGAAAATGAGACTCTGTGAATTAAGTGGCATATGTTATCTCTCAGACTTTTAATGGATGAACCTAATGGAAACTGAATCACTTGACTCCATCTAACCACAGAGTTGGGATTCCTCACTCCTAACCAAAGTCCATGCTAACGTGAGCAGAATGCCTTGACCCAGAGGTGCAGCTTTGCCCGCACCCTTTGAGTGGGCACATTCTTGCTGAGCTGCTACACCTGCCTCTTGTGCTAAAAGGGTCATCATATCTCTGCATCAAAACCTAATGTTAAAATACCAGCTACTTCTGTTGTTGTTATTTACTCGCTAAATTGTGTCCAGCTGTTTTGTGACCCACCAGGCTCCTCTGTCCATGGGATTTCTCAGGCAAGAATACTGGAGTGGATTGCCATTTCCTCCTCCAGGGGATCTTGCCGACCCAGGGAGCAAACCTGAGTCTCCTGCATGGCAGGCTGATTCTTTACCACTAAGCCCCCAGGGAAGCCCCCAGTTACTTCTACTCCATCTAAATAATGTTAGAAACAAAAGTTATGTATACTGCTTGAGCAAGACAATAGTCTTTTGTTTAAAGAGAGACAAAACATGGACAACACGGAAGCTATGCACAGAAAGGACCAGCTGGTCATTAGCTGACATACTCGAACTGGCCTAGTTTAATTGGCAATAGATAACAGCTCCAAGAGCACAGTTAAAAATAATGTTCCAAATATTTCAAAATATAAATGGCACGGAGATAATTAAGATAGCATAGGATGGCAGCCTCTGGAGGAAGTTATGACCATGTTCTGACTTAATTGGTTTCAGAGAAACTTACCAACTACTGCCTTGGTGTCATAAAAGTCTTGTGTGTTTTCTTTGCTCTGGGAGGAGAGAGAGGCATGGTTTCCCTGGCCCCAAAGGAGAGAAAAGATTCTCCTGATACTTGGGGAACTTGACTGCTGACAGACTTGCCCAGCAGGTGGGAGGCACACCAGTCAAGCGAGGATGCGCTTGGCTGCTCAGTGGACCACGGATGTACCACGCAGATCCTCTCACCATCTGGGGTCTGGGGCACGAGAAAGAGCCACCATCCGCTTGCAGGCCTGTTCCAAGTCCCAGCACTGAGGACTCAGGCTGCCCTTCACTGCCACTTTCTCACCTTGCAGTGTGTCTAAACTAGACTCCTAAAGGCAGTTACTGTGAGCATAACCTTTACATGGAAACACAAAATATTAGAGGAATTTTCTGAAAAGCTGCTTTTCTTTTTGTGACCCTGGAGAATCCCATCATGTATATTTAGAACAATGGAAAAGAGGAATTGGTTGGGGACAGGGATGATTATATTGTAAGGAGACATATACTTGTTTTCTGCTTGTGGTTGTCTGTTGTTGTGTTGTTCGATTGCAAAGTCGTGTCTGATTCTTTGCCATCCCATGAATCGAAGCATGCCAGGCTTTCCTGTCCTTCACTGTCTCCCAGAGCTTGCTCAAAGTCATGTCTATTGAGCCGGTGATGCCATCCAACCAGCTCATCCTCTGTTGCCCCTTTATCCTCCTGTTTATCTGGCCCTCTGTCAACCAACCTGTTTTCACAAACAACTTTGTAATAGAAAATTTTAAGTCCAGAAAGCCAGTACTTGCTTTCCTCTGCTAGCCTTGCTCTCATTCTAACCAAAAACCTGGGTATGGCTATAATCAGTGCACACATGTTATTTTATCCAAATATTTCCACACAATTTTATCTGTGCTTTTCTAGGATTTGGAAGAATGCATGTATTTCTTTTTGAAAGCAACACAGCATTTCAGTATACTGGTATATATTTACACTAGTTAATGATTTATCAACAGATAATTCCATTAATAAGAACTTCTGTAGTTGATCAACACAATGTACTGTGCATAGTTGCTCAGTTGTGTCTGACTCTTTGCACCCCTATGAACTATAGCCCACCAGGCTCCTCTGTCCATGGGGATTCTCCAGGCAAGAATACTGGAGTGGGTTGCCATGCCCTCCTCCAGGGGATCTTCCCAACCCAGGGATCTAACCCAGGTCTCCTGCACTGCAGGCAGATTCTTTACCATCTGAGCCACCATTCTTTGCGTGTGTGTGGTAAAAAATATATATGTAACATGAAATCCACCCTCTTAACAAATGTTTCAGGGTACAATACAGTATGGTTAATTCCATGCACATTGCTACTCTTAATAATGGTTCTGAGGTTTTGAGTCAATCATTGAGTCTTCAAAGGNTCTGAGCCACCATTCTTTGCGTGTGTGTGGTAAAAAATATATATGTAACATGAAATCCACCCTCTTAACAAATGTTTCAGGGTACAATACAGTATGGTTAATTCCATGCACATTGCTACTCTTAATAATGGTTCTGAGGTTTTGAGTCAATCATTGAGTCTTCAAAGGAGAATCTAATTTTCCTTAGTAAAGTGATTTTTTAATGCATTTTTTAAAAAATTAGTAATGGCCTAAACCAGATAGCTTAAAGTAGCATATTCTGACTGGTGATCTAAATTAAAAGGAAAATAAGCTACAATATATAAGACAAACAATAAGATCTTACTATATAGCACAAGAAACTATAGTCAATATCTAGTAATAAACCATGAAGGAAAAGAATATGAAAAAAGTGCATGCGTATGTATGTATAAGAGAATCACTTTGAAAAACAAGCCTCCCTAACCAAGAAACCTTGACAAGCCACTGATACAACCCCGCCTACAGGGAGGAAATNACCAAACACAAAGAACAAATATTAAAAAAAGAGAGAGAGAGAATCACTTTGCTGTATACCCAAAGTAACAGTGAATCAGCTATACCTCAATAATAAATAATTTTTTAAAAATCAATAAATATTTATTTACAGCAAAAATGTATCACCTTAAATTAATTTGTGTAAAAAGCAAATGAATTGAAATGAAAAATGGAACTTCAAGACCAAGCAATTTGAATGAACATGGCCATTTGGTTACATGTTTAAGAAACAGGATCCTCAGTAGGATGGCCTGTTTCCAGAGTCAAGGAGGCAAATGGGGTCAAAAAAGAGGAGCTGAGTTTGCAGATCCAGGAAGCAAAAAGCTGAGCTCGGTGGTGAGGGAGGAACAGGAAACTAAAGAATGAAATCACCAAAGAGAAACTCCTTGACTTTATGATATGAATCGAACAGCTTTGTGCCTTACCTAGTGAAGGGAATGTCAGGTAGAGAAGGGACTGGTTTAATTTAAACCAGGGAAACTTCTTAGAGATATTTTAGACCCTTTCATTGCAAACTGAGACAATATACTGAGTCCTTATGATCCAATGCAAAGTTTGTCCTTTCTACCCAGAGCACAGCTGACTACAGATATCTGATACAGCTAATGTTATTACGGTCTCAACTCAACCCATTCCTGTTGGATAAATATCCCGTGATAGGTCAGGACTCTTTATGTAATGATTTATTCAAATACTTGTCTAAAACATACAATTAAGGATCCCATAGTTATCACTTCCTTTAACTGCATACGGTGGATGACTCCCTAGGGCCAATTCTTTTTCCTTTATAAGGATTCCTTGTCCTTCTATTATAAGAGCAAGAGACACCTGTCTACAAAATCATGGGCTTCCCTGGTGGCTCAAATGGTAAAGAATCTGCCTGCAATGCAGGAGACCCAGATTCCATCCCTGGGTCAGGAAGATCCCCTGAAGAAGGGAATGGCTACCAACTCTAATATTCTTACCTGGAGAGTTCCATGGCTAGAGGAGTCTGACAGGCTACAGTTCACAGGTTGCAAAGAGTTGACATGACTGAGCGACTATCATTTTCCTGTCTAAAGAAACTTGCTCATTTGTCATAATTAATCTTCATCAAAAAGCTTCTTGCAGAGTCTAACAATATAGGGGATTTTTTAAATAAATACACAAACTAGATATAAAAACATAAAAGAAACAAAGCAACTTTCAGGGCAACTTTCAAAGCCTTAAAGGAAGGACTTTCTTGGTGGTCCAGGGACTTAGACTTCACTCTCCCAGTGCAGGAGACCTGGGTTTGATCCCTAGTCAGGGAACTGGATCTCAGAGTTTGCACACTGCAACTAAAGTTCCCACAGGATGCAACTGAAAGATCCTGCATGCAGCAATGAAGATCAAAGATCCCTGTGCCACAACTAAGACCAGGGCACCAAATAAGTAAATAAACAGATGAAAATTAAAGGAGAAGACATCTTTTTTTGGTGGGGCAAGACTTGCCCTACAGCTAGCAGGGTCTTAGTTTCCCAACAAAGGATGGAACCAATGCCCTTGGCAATGAAAGCAAGGGGTCTTAACCACTGGATCACTAGGAAAATCCCCCAAAACATCTTTAATATCCAAATACTACAACCAAACAGTGTGCATCCTCTGTCCATTGTTGTCCCATTGCTCCGTCACGTCTGACTCTTTGCGACCCCATGGACTGCAGCACGCCAGGCTTCCCTGTCCTTCACTGTCTCCCTGGGTTTGCTCAAACTCATGTCCATTGAGTCAGCAATGCCATCCAACCATCTTATCCTCTGCCGACACATCTCTTTCCGCCTTCAATCTTTCCCAGCATCAGGGTCTTTTCAAATGAGTCAGTTTTTTGCATCATGTGGTCACAGTATTGGAGTTTCAATTTCATCTATCTTAAAAGGCTTCTCACTTGCCTAATTCACACCTACTTATAACCCCCCAAAATTTTTGATGTTGGTCTTTGGTGGAGCATGGTAGGATATGTAATAAAAATAAAATTTGTTTTCTTCACACAAATGCTATGAAGCAGCTACTATAAACAGTATGTTACATTAATAATATGTTACATTTAGAAAGCAGGTTATACAGTATCTGCACAGTATATTTTCAGTTGCATGCTTAAAATATTCATGCACAGAGGGGGAAAAAACAACATAGGGCATATACCAAAGTGTTTATAGTGTTATTCTGGGAAGTGGGATTGTGGGTGTATTTCTCTCCTTCATTTTTCTTTTCTATATTTTCTAAGTTTCTGATGATAAACATGTATTAATTTGAAAGGGGCAACATTTTAAGATTGGTTTCCAAGTCCTTTACCAACTGAAAACCCTGACAAATTTTGAGGCAACATGTTAAAAGTCTAGGCTGTTGGGTCTTTCATTGTAGCTGCTGGTCCCAAGTGGACAATGCGGATTATATTTAAATTAGATAAAGAGAAAATAATTTATTCATCATTTAATCATTCAGTCACATTTGCCGCATTTCAAGTTTCAGTAGCCACATTTTCATCATACAGAAAGTTCTATTACACAGTCCTGATGGAGACAAGTTAGCAAACTATGCCAGTTACCAAACTGGGCCTATTTGCAGTGGCAAAGGGCAAAGGAATGGTCCTCTTTATTACTTATTACAGTGTCACTCATTATAGACACTGGGAGAGTCCTCATCCTAGATGCCTTTATACACTTCANTAGATATAAAAACATAAAAGAAACAAAGCAACTTTCAGGGCAACTTTCAAAGCCTTAAAGGAAGGACTTTCTTGGTGGTCCAGGGACTTAGACTTCACTCTCCCAGTGCAGGAGACCTGGGTTTGATCCCTAGTCAGGGAACTGGATCTCAGAGTTTGCACACTGCAACTAAAGTTCCCACAGGATGCAACTGAAAGATCCTGCATGCAGCAATGAAGATCAAAGATCCCTGTGCCACAACTAAGACCAGGGCACCAAATAAGTAAATAAACAGATGAAAATTAAAGGAGAAGACATCTTTTTTTGGTGGGGCAAGACTTGCCCTACAGCTAGCAGGGTCTTAGTTTCCCAACAAAGGATGGAACCAATGCCCTTGGCAATGAAAGCAAGGGGTCTTAACCACTGGATCACTAGGAAAATCCCCCAAAACATCTTTAATATCCAAATACTACAACCAAACAGTGTGCATCCTCTGTCCATTGTTGTCCCATTGCTCCGTCACGTCTGACTCTTTGCGACCCCATGGACTGCAGCACGCCAGGCTTCCCTGTCCTTCACTGTCTCCCTGGGTTTGCTCAAACTAGTGTCCATTGAGTCAGCAATGCCATCCAACCATCTTATCCTCTGCCGACACATCTCTTTCCGCCTTCAATCTTTCCCAGCATCAGGGTCTTTTCAAATGAGTCAGTTTTTTGCATCATGTGGTCACAGTATTGGAGTTTCAATTTCATCTATCTTAAAAGGCTTCTCACTTGCCTAATTCACACCTACTTATAACCCCAAAAAATTTTTGATGTTGGTCTTTGGTGGAGCATGGTAGGATATGTAATAAAAATAAAATTTGTTTTCTTCACACAAATGCTATGAAGCAGCTACTATAAACAGTATGTTACATTAATAATATGTTACATTTAGAAAGCAGGTTATACAGTATCTGCACAGTATATTTTCAGTTGCATGCTTAAAATATTCATGCACAGAGGGGGAAAAAACAACATAGGGCATATACCAAAGTGTTTATAGTGTTATTCTGGGAAGTGGGATTGTGGGTGTATTTCTCTCCTTCATTTTTCTTTTCTATATTTTTTAAGTTTCTGATGATAAACATGTATTAATTTGAAAGGGGCAACATTTTAAGATTGGTTTCCAAGTCCTTTACCAACTGAAAACCCTGACAAATTTTGAGGCAACATGTTAAAAGTCTAGGCTGTTGGGTCTTTCATTGTAGCTGCTGGTCCCAAGTGGACAATGCTGATTATATTTAAATTAGATAAAGGGAAAATAATTTATTCACCATTTAATTATTCAGTCACATTTGCCGCATTTCAAGTTTCAGTAGCCACATTTTCATCATACAGAAAGTTCTATTACACAGTCCTGATGGAGACAAGTTAGCAAACTATGCCAGTTACCAAACTGGGCCTATTTGCAGTGGCAAAGGGCAAAGGAATGGTCCTCTTTATTACTTATTACAGTGTCACTCATTATAGACACTGGGAGAGTCCTCATCCTAGGTGCCTTTATACACTTCACTCATCTTTGGCCCAGTGAGCTAGATTTCTCCCACAGTCATCCAGGTGCTAGTGGCAGGGTTGGGAACCCAGAGCAACTCACTCCTATTTCATAACTCTCACCTCCTTATCACTGTGATGATCTTCTCCAGAAAACTAAATCTTCCCAAGCTGTACTTCTGCTCAGCATCACTTCATAGACATTTTTGAAAGCTTACAATGTGATAGACACGGTAATAAGCCTTGAATGTGAAAAACCAGAGACTTCCCTGATGGTTCAGACAGTAAAGAATCAGCCTGCAATGCAGGAAACCCAGGTTCAATCCCTGGGTTGGGAAGATCCCCTGGAGAAGGGAATGGCTATCCACTCCAATATTCTTGACTGGAGAAAAACCAAGAGAAGTTTCCGTATTCCTAAAGCNAAAACCAGAGACTTCCCTGATGGTTCAGACAGTAAAGAATCAGCCTGCAATGCAGGAAACCCAGGTTCAATCCCTGGGTTGGGAAGATCCCCTGGAGAAGGGAATGGCTATCCACTCCAATATTCTTGACTGGAGAAAAACCAAGAGAAGTTTCTGTATTCCTAAAGCATAACAAGGTGTTAAAAACAGGGCATGCGAGATAGCGTGACAGCACCAAGCGGGGACAAGTCTGTTCTTGGAAAATCTAGCAAGGCTTCCTCCACCTAGTTATGCTCATCTTGACATTAACATCCTCCGGACTCTCAAATTTACACTTCAGTAGTCTCCATGTTCTCCATACTCCAGAAGAAAAGAGATCAACTCCACTTTTGAACCTGATCTAATCTTTTTTAAACTTCACTTAAAAGAGTTAGGTACATTCAACTCTTTTAATTTGAACTTACTTTCTCATTTGGGAGCCAGGTTCTACACTTGTAAAATAGTTTCAAACCTTCAAGTGAAATGAAATACTCTTTTAAGACTGAGTCATCCATTCCATTTTGAACTATGTAAAAGTGAATACCAAATTTGAATGAGTGATCATTTTTCAGCCAGTCATGTGGGAAGTGTGGCAATACAGGTTAGAAGCTGGAGTTCCCAGTTCTCAAATCAGTCATGTTCCTATATTTTAACAGATGCCATGCTCTTGGTGGCAGAGCGACTGGAAGGACCATTCAACATTGAGTCGGTCATGGACCCAATAGACGTCAAGATCTCTGAAGCCATTATGAACATGCAGGAGAACAGCATGCAAGTGTCTGCAAAGGTATTTGTCTTAGTCGTTTATCTAATAAGCAAAGGGCAGTCATCTAAAAATGAAGTAACTAGATACGTCGACTGGGACTGTAAACTCTAATATGTTGTCCATGAGCTTTTCCTGTCCCATGACAAATTTGCTACTTCATTAAAACTGTCTAACAAAATGGCATTGAGAAAGGAAATAAGCTTTTCCTTTGCAGTTCCTCAATCATGAAGAAATTACTGGCTGCTAAAAAGTTTTAGAGAGCCCCAAGTATATTGACTAATCCCTCACATTTGTGAGCAATTAGGGGGAAATTTTCTTTTTAATGGTTGTGATTTCTGCACACCCTCACCCTATTCTCTCTCTCTAGGAACTTCTAATTATGTCCTCAGCTGCGCAAACCAGGCAAATGTTCCCTATGTTCACTCGTAAATTATTAAACATTCCATCTGACTTCCTTTTTTAAGATGATAATGTAACCCTCATTAATGAATCGTCAGAAGAAAAAGCCACTTTGTATAAAGTCAAACACACATTTTTAAAAAATAGTAAATTTTTATAAATCAAACAAGACAGATTCTGGATTTTCAGCTGCAGAACATAAATATCAAGTGCACAATTTTTAAAATTTTTAGAAAAGTTTTATTGGAGTATAGCTGATTTACAACGTTGTGTTAGTTTCAGGTGCAGCCAAGTGAATCAGTCATATATGCATATATCCACTCTTTCTGAAATTCTTTTTCCGTATAGGCCATTACAAAGTATAGAGTAGACAGAGTTCCCTGTGCTCCACTGCTGCTGCTAAGTCGCTTCAGTCGTGTCCGACTCTGTGCGACCCCATAGACGGCAGCCCACCAGGCTCCCCCATCCCTGGGATTCTCCAGGCAAGAACACTGGAGTGGGTTGCCATTTCCTCCTCCAATGCATGAAAGCATGAAAGTGAAAAGTGAAGGTGAAGTCGCTCAGTCGTGTCCGACTCTTCACGATCCCATGGACTGCAGCCCACCAGGCTCCTCCATCCATAGGATTTTCCAGGCAAGAGCACTGGAGTGGGGTGCCATTGCCTTCTCCATCCCTATGCTCTACAGTAGGCCCTTGTAGTTATTTATTTTATATATACTATTATGTATATGTCTACCCCAGTTTTCTAACTTATCACTCCCCCTCTTACCTCCTGGTAACCAGAAGTTTCGTTTTCTACATCTGTCACTCTATTTCTGATTTGTAGATACGTTCACTTGTCCTCTTTTTTCAGAATCCACTTATAAGTGGTAACATGATATTTGTCTTTCTCTGTCTGACTTACTTTACTCAGTATGACAGTCTCTGACTCCATCCATGATGCCACAAATGGCATTATTTTGTTTTTATTATTTCATTCGTTATTTTGTTCTTTCTTATGGCTGAGCAATATGCCATAAGAATATGCCACTGTATATAATATGCCACTGTATATAAGTGCCACCTCTTCTTTATCCATTTCTCTGTTGATGGACATTTAAGTTGCTCCCATACTCTCAGAATGGGAGAAAATAGTTGCAAAAAATTATAAAAGCAACTGACAAAGGATTAATCTCCAAAATATACAAATAGCTTATACAGCTCAATATAAAACAGAAACAAATAACCCAATCAAAAAGTGGGTGGAAGATCTAAATAGACATTCCTCCAAAGAAGATATACAGGCCAGTAGGCACCTGAAAAGACGCTCAACAATACTCATTATTAGAGGAATGCAAATCAAAATGACAATGAGGTATCACCTTATATCGGTCAGAATGGTCATTATCAAAAAATCTACAAACAATAAATACTGTAGAGGGTGTGGAGAAAAGGAAACCCTCCTACACTGTTGGTGGGAATTGAACCTGATATAGCCACTATGGAGAACAGTATGTGTGTGTGTGTGTGTGTGTGTGTGTGTGTGTGTGTGCCTGTGTGTGCTCAATCATATCCGACTCTCTGTGACCCCCAGACTATAATATGCCAAGCTCCTCTGTCCATAGGATTTTCCAGGTGAGAATACTAGAGTGGGTTGCCATTTCCTTCTCCAGGGGATCTTCCCTACCCAGGGATCAAATCCGTGTCTCCTGTGTCTTCTGCATTGGAGGGCAGGTTCTTTACTACTGAGCCACCTGAGAAGCCCTCAAGGAACAATTTAGAGGTTCTTTAAAAAACTAAAAGTATAGCAACCATATGACCCAGCAATCCCACTCAAGGAGAGAACAGCATAATTCGAAAAGATATGTGCCCCCCAATGGTCATTGCAGCACTATTTACAATAGCCAGGAAATGGAAGTGCACACTTTTTATTTATCCTGACCCAGTTGAAAACAAATAGGACCCACCTTAAGCAAAATTTAAAAGTTTGAAATAAGTCTCCAGCCTTCCCCTCATCACCCCTTTTATCCACACTGATGACCATACAGTGCCCTTCTGTTCCTTTTTACCAGTCTCCCTGTTCTGAAACATACCCAAAACTGCACTGGTCCTTTAAAAGCTGATGATGGAGTGATTGCATTTTAACTGAAAGTCATTCATGCAAAACTATGTCAGACAAGGAGCTGTATGTTTAACTCTCTTCAGTATTTAAAGTCCTTTGTGAAAAAGATTTCAAATATAATCAAGGAGAAAGAGAGAGGTGATGGGGGAAAATTGCAGAGCCGAAAGAAACCCATGGAATCTGACACGGTCTCCTTGGCTGAGTGTGAATCAAACTACCTTTGGACTTTTCAGGGAGCATTGGTAGAAAATAGAGTGAGAAAGAATCTGGCCTGGGCCCCTTTCTCTCTCCCTTTGAAAGATGAGAGGGGCTGAGAGTTTCATAAACCTAACTTCCAGGTTTTAGTGCACTTTGGTTGTGTCTGTGCTAAGTCACTTCAGTCATGTCTGACTGTTTGTGACCCCATGGACTGTATCCTGCCAGGCTCTTCTGTCCATGGGTTCTCCAGGCTAGAAATACTGGAGTGGGTTGCCATTTGCTTCTCCAGGGGATCTTTCCCACGAGGAATTGAATCCACATCTCTTATGTCTCTTGCACTGGCAGGCGAGTTCTTCACCACTAGCCAACCAGTCCATTCTGAAGGAGATCAGTCCTGGGTGTTCATTGGAAGGACTGATGCTAAAGCTGAAACTCCAATACTTGGCCATGTGAAGAGCTGACTCATTGGAAAAGACTCTGATGCTGGGAAGGATTGAGGGGAGGAGGAGAAGGGGATGACAGAGGATGAGTTGGCTGGATGCCATCACCAACTCGATGGACATGAGTTTGAGTAAACTCCGGGAGTTGGTGATGAACAGGGAGGCCTGGCGTGCTGTGATTCATGGGGCTGCGAAGATTCAGACACGATTGAGCAGCTGAATTGAACTGAGTGCTACCTGGGAGCTTGTGCTAAGCTGTATAAAAGAAAAAAAGAAAAATGCTCCAAAGTTCTATCACCTATTGAGAAAAGATCATATTTAGGAGTTCCATGAAAATCTATTTTCTTTCTTTCCTGGGGGGGAGGGGCAGGGCACGGCACAGAGGGGCCTCTCAAATCTATTGCCTAGAAACCAACTAATGTTATTTTTTTAAATTTTGTATTGGAGTATAGCCAATTAACAATGTTGTGATAATTTCAGTTGAACAGCAAAGGGACTCAGTCATACATATACATGTATGCATTTTCCCCCAAACTCCCCTCCCATCCAGGCTGCCACATAACATTGAGCAGAGTTCCCTGTTGGAGTAGGTCCTTGTTGGTTATCCATTTTAAATGTAGCAGTGCCTACATATTCATCCCAAACTCCCTAACTATCCCTTCCCCCCAGCAACCATAAGTTCATTCCTCTAAGTCTGTGACTCTCTTTCTGTTTTGTAAGTTCATTTGGTGGTTCAGATGGTAAAGGATCCTCCTGCAATGCAGGAGATACAAGTCAATCCCTGGGTTGGGATGATCCCCTGAAGAAAGAAACGGCAATCCGCTTCAGTTTTCCTGTCTGGAGAATCCTATGGACAGAGGAACCTGGCAGGTTACAGTTCATGGTTGCAAAGAGTCAGACACGACTGAGCGCATATGCACACAGAGTCACACGGTCTTGATGTAGAGAAAAGGAGATATAGAGCGAGTGAAGAAGAAGAAACAAGAGGAGAACAGCTAAGCTAAGCTATGCAGGAAAGAGGAGTGGGAGGTGGTGTCTGATCTCGAGGATATGGAGAAAGGACCAAAACCAACTTTTAATATAGTGGAGGGGAAGGTGAGTAAGCGGCTGAAATTTGGACAAATTTAGCAGGAAATACCAACAGGATCTGCTGAGGGAGTGGACATGTTCTGAAAAAGGTTTCATTTCTTCAAGGCAATGGAATTCAGAAACATGTAGTTCCATTTTCCATATAAGCCAAATCCATGAAATTATGCATGAACTCAAGTCTAAAATCTACAGTCTCGCTAGGAAGAGAACCAGATGGCTAAATTTTTCCTTTTGCCAAAGAACCCTCAGTCATTTTTGATAAACAGTCCTGTTAAATTGGAAATTCTGGATTTCCAAGCTTTGGGTGAAACAGTCACATAAGCAGTGACTAGGTTAATTTCTGATAGAGAGCTTCTGGTGAGACCAGAAGCTCTTTCCTAAATGCAAGGGCCAGACACCCTGAGAACTGTGAAGCTTACAAATTAAAATCACTTCTTACTCCAGGTTTGACTGGCAACTTCTCCTTGGAAAATCATTTACCTGATTACAGCAGTTACTCATGGAAGTCATTCCTAGAGCCTCTTTAAGTAAAGCAGCGATGTTTATAACTGGCAGCTCATATTTGTTGAACACTTACTGCCAGGACTCTACTGTGCATTACATGGTTTATATTATGTAATATTTATAACAATGCTTGCAATGAGATAGGTCTTCTCCCTTATTTTCCAGATACACAAGCTAAGGCTCAGAAAAGTTAGGGAACTTACAAAGGTCTCATGGTGTGTGAAGAGGAGTGGCTGACTCCAGAGACCACGTCGCTCATCATTGCATTTTAATGATGCAGGTTCCTAAAAAGCCAATCCCACACAAGGACAGGATTCAGCAAACATTTGCTGAACAGATCAAGTATTAAGGGAAGTTCAATAGCTTTCAGTAAAAACCTGCCCAAGACAGTAAGGAAACAGAGGCAGCAAAGCCAGGAGGATTCAACTTTTCTACCTTTCTCTCTGATTCCCTTTGCAACTATACCTAAAACTTCTCAACATGCTAAAGACTAATGAAATATTTCTCTTATTAGCCTCATCATTCATGCTCCCAACCCTTCCCAGGGTGTTAATAGTACAAAATATGAAATTCTTTTTCTCTCTTCTGTCTGAAGGCAAAGATAAACACATTAGTTTCAGATATGAAATTCCCCTCTACTGCAGTGCATGTTTGTATGTGTGTGTNTCCTCATTGTATAAGTGAAGAATGTTATGTTTAGAGAGATTAAGTTGCTTATCTGAGGTACCAGAGCTGGAATCACAGCCTAGAACTGTCTGATCCAAAGAAAGAAAAAGATTACCCCAGCAAGCCACAGTTTTCTCAGTATGAATCTCCCCACCAGGACCAGATGCACTGCAGCACTGGAGGAAGCAGCCATCTAAGGGGAGGCTGTTGCCAGAAGCCTGCTGCTAATGACGATGCAAATGATGAGTATTTCTGATCAGTAGGGAAACCTACCGAAGAGAAACACACATTGCTAGTTCTTCAAGCTCCAGCCAACACTTACTACATTCACTAAGTTCACAGTCTTTATCAAAGACAAGAAAGGGTCCTCATTATCCCACCACTTCTTTACCCATGCAAATCAAAGGAGCTCTGTACTTTACAGGTTTGAGAAAATTCTCCAGAGGAAAGGAGAACAAAACTTGCTGCGTCTCTGCCTGTGAATTTCAGATGTGTTGATAATCTCTTTCCTCTCCTATCAGGAAAAATGAAGCTGATCTCACTCTATATAATTTAACTGTATTAGGAATCATTTCAAATGTAATCCAGGAAAGGATTGGTTTGTCAGATACAGTCTAAATTAAGAAGGGAGACTTATTAAATTCCAATGGAAACCATACATTCAATTAATACTTAGTACAGACTAGGGCAGAATCTATTACAGAAGAGCAGCCTGGCCTTCAGTTACTTAATTTTCTCCTGACAATTCTTTCTGAATCTATAGCTCAGATGAAGATGAAAAAGCCTAAGAGAACAGAAAGGAGAGTATAATACTTTCTGCCTTTAGCTAATGGGTCTTAGTTTCCTCATCTGTAAAGAAAGGGGTCCATCTAAATGTTCTCTTTCCAGCTCCATCAGTTTAGAGCTTTGAGAACATTGTCCCTTCAGTATTAACTAGGCTTTTTTGGCATCCAGACATTTTTCTTTTCTCTGGGTCTTTTTCCTTTTAAAGCATTCAGATATACATAATATCTTGGGAGTTCACGTGGAAAAACATATCTTCCTTCCGATATAAGAACATTGATTAGATTTAGTCTAAGTAAGTATATTTTTATCCCAATAGCCGTTTCCTCTCTTTGAGCCCCTGTAGTTCGTGTGTGTTTCTTAAGGCGGTGGGCACGTTATTCCTTCTGTTATGATTATTTGTATACTTATCTTCTCCTTCCCAGGATTATAATTATTTTACTCACTCTTAAATTCTCCAGAAAGCCATTCTAACATGTCATTTTACACATGGAAGCCACAGTACATTTTGCTGGGCTGAATTCAGAACATGAAAGTATAATCTCAGAAAGACCTCAACAATAAGGAATAGAAAATACCTTCAAATATATTTAAAGTTAGTCTTACATCTTTAAAATAGCATCAGAGTTTGAGATCAGACCAACCTGGGGTCTGGTTTTTACTAGTTGTGTGACTTGGGGCAAATTATTTATCTGTATAAACTCAATTAAGTTATATTAAAAATGAGATGCTAGTTGGATCTGCTCATAAAGTTGTTTGAGGGTGAAATGATATAATCCATGTAAAATGCTTAGTGTGGAATATGTAAAATCAAAACCACTCATCAAAATTGAGTATTTTCATTGTTATTTATGAAAATAATAGGTGTTGAAAATTATATATAAATTCTAAAGAACTTTGATTGTGGTTTCACCTCATCCATGATGGTCTGGAGCTTGTCCCTAGCACTGAAGATCAGAGGAATCACAAACCTGCATTTAAATCCACTCATGCATGGCGTTACTTTCAGTGGCAGGGACTCCATGGAAAGGGACATATGTTTCTGCACGGCCTGAGACATGGCACCTGGCACTGAACAAACATCGAATCAACAAGGCCTTTGGAGGAAAATGGGCTTGAGGGAAGAATGGGCCGGGTCAAGGCAGGAGCAGCAACCCAACTCTTGTCTGTGCCTGTGGGTGGCACCAATGCCATCAGAGAAAAAGTTTTTAGAGGAATATTAGTGACCTCAGCCTACCATCACCCTATTCTTACATGAAGAAGATAACTGGCCTATTCACTTGACAAGTGCCTGATCTCCAAGTAAAAAAGCACATGGCCCTACTCTTTATAAAGCTTTGAGTTCTATTTCTAGTTCCACTTTACCTCTGTTTTGAAAAGAAAAGAGCACATTCTCAATGGTTTCTAGATTCTGAATGTTTTTTCTATTTATTCAAATTTCAAAGCTCATATTCTGCCTGCCAGCCCTCACTTACTTTAATAATATTCCACCAAGAAACAGTGACTTTGAAACATCTTTGGTCCTTTGATTTCTTCGCTTCACTACAGAAAACCAGAATCTGTTCCTTTCCTGTTTGTAGCATGACTGGATAACAGAGCTATGTTATTCAAATGCTAGATACAGGGTTGGGGTGGGGGGGGGAATACCATTTTTATAAAGTAAAATGAAGATTTGGAAAAAAAAATGCTTATGATTCATTTATAGGAAATGCATCCAAAGCAAACTACTTTTAACTTTCTTTCCATGTGAAAGGTGTTTGAAAAAAAAAAAAGATGTTTCTTCTCCTTTTGATGATAAAGGGAAAGTTGTGACTATCTCTAACCTTTAGAGATTTATCTTAAGATTTTCTTTCACTTCAACTTTAGGGCAAAAGATGAGAAGATTACATTTAATGAAGTCTACTCCAGAGTAGGTGATTGAAACTCACGCAGTTTTTAACACTCAATGTGTTCTTAGAGCAAGATGGCCTCTTGCTTTCCTGAAAGACAATCTTCTTCCAGCCTCCTCTGCCTTTAAAGAGGAGAAACTGCTTCCTTTGAACCCTGCTTTCTATGGGCAGCATATTACTGCATCACAGGAATTCCAGTTGGCTCTGCCCCGTTCCATAGGTACACAGTTATCCTCAGCTCTTAGCACTTTCCTTCTACTCGGGGCTATGTAGTCTGGTTTGATCTTGATAGAGTCATTGCTGCAGCCAGTCCATGGTTAAACGTGTAAAAGAGCTGCCTCTGTGAGGTTATAGCAACTTGTTCTGCCAGAAAACTTGGAACTATATATGGCTTTCTGANTTATCCTCAGCTCTTAGCACTTTCCTTCTACTCGGGGCTATGTAGTCTGGTTTGATCTTGATAGAGTCATTGCTGCAGCCAGTCCATGGTTAAACGTGTAAAAGAGCTGCCTCTGTGAGGTTATGGCAACTTGTTCTGCCAGAAAACTTGGAACTATATATGGCTTTCTGAAGGTCTTTTTCTTCTAGTGCATTTTATACCTCTTTTTAAATTCACCTCCTAATTGTCCCAGCATGTGTGTGTGCTAAGTCACTTTAATCATGTCTGAAGCTTTATGACGCTATGGACAATAGCCCACCTGGCTCCTCTATCCACAGGATTCTCCAGGCAAGAATACCTGAGTGGGTTGCGTGCCCTCCGCCAGGGGATCTTCCCAACCCAGGGATCAAACCCACATCTCATGTCTCCTGCGTTGGCAGGCGGGTTCTTCACCACTAGCCCCACCTGGAAAGCCCCTATTGTCCCAGTGTGTGGGTTAGCCTCTCAGTTGTGTCTGACTCTTTGTGACCCCATGGACTGGAGCCTGCCAGGCTCCTCTGTCCATGAGATTCTCCAGGCAAGAATACTGGAATGAGTTGCCATTCCCTTCTCCAATTATCTTCCTGACCCTGCGATCGAACTCAGGTCTCCTGCATTGCAGGCAGACTCTTTACCATCTGAGCCACCAGGAAAACCCCTTATTGTCCCAGACTATATCTCAAATATCAGTCAAATAGCTGGTCATTTCTGTATTAATACATATAATCTATAAATGACACACAGTTTAAAAAAAATATCATGGGGTTCTCAGGGGTGGCTGACAGAATTCTTAAAATTTGAAACATCCTGGACAGTTTCCTGGGTTGGCTATAGCGGCAACTGTAGCCGAGTGTAGGAGTTTTCATCCCAAGTCTCTAGCCCAGATTACTCTCCTGATTACACCTGTTTATCCAGCTGTCTGCTGCACAGTCACCCACAACCTCAAACACACATGTCTAAGGCCCAACTCATCGTCTTCTCATGATCCCGTTCCTCCGTGGGGTTTTCCATCCCAGAAAATGCCCCCTCTCCCATTCCTATGTCCTACCTAGCCAGACATTGAGTGACTCCTCAACTCCCCACCCCCTTCACCCTCACAGTCAATCCATAACGAAACTGCCTTAAAACCCCCTAAACAGCCATTCCGAATATCTTTTGAATCCATCCACAGCAACTCCCCTAATTTTATCATCTCACACACAGATTATAGTCTCCTAATTAATTCTCTGCCTCTGGCTTTTCCACACTCCAATCCATTCCGCACGCTGTAGCCAGAAGGGATGTTGAAAATGCAAATGTGATCACATTACTCCCTTGTTTAATATCTTCCCGTGGCTCCATGTTGCCATTCGAATAAAGCCCAGACGTGTTCCAACACCCTGTAGTCCTCAGCCTGCCCCTCTCTCTGGGTCCACCCTCACCACGCGTCCCACCTTAAATTGCTGAGCACCGATTATCTGCCCAGCACAGCGCTAGATGCTGTGAATGTGATAATGAATAAGATCAACAGCAGAACCTGAGCCCTAACAGAAGCCTTAGCCTAGTAGGTAAGAGAACCTCTATGTGCACCAGATGTAGAAAATGGCCTGGGCTCTGTTGCTCAGGTTCAGCAGCCTCTCTCATCTCTCAGCTTCGGTCTATGCTGTTCCTCATCCTGGAGCATTCTTTCTAGCCCTCTCCATCCCCCCACCCCAAAGATGCAGCATTCACCAGGCATGTTCCAACTATTTCTTCACTTCCCTGGCAAGATTCAGTGGTATACTGGGAAGTGTTTGCACAACAAATTTCTGTGCAGAAAACATGCTTGTTGAGAGTGTTTGCCAGTTCCTGAGGGTGTAACTTTCAAGCTACTAACATGTAGTTCAGTGTCAACTGAACACAGAGTCGCACATCACCATGGAATGTTTCCTTCTTACAGATATACTTGGTGTACAAAACTGTGAGAGCACAGATAATGGTAAAATAGCTAAGAAGTAATGCTATTTGGTGGGTCAGATGATAAAGACTCTGCTGGCAATGCAGGAGACTCAGGTTTGATCTCTGGGTCGGGAAGATCCCCTAGAGGAGGGCATGGCAACCCACTCTAGTATTCTCGCCTGGAGAGTCCCATGGACGAAGGAGCCTGGCGCGCGACAGTCTGTGGGTTCACTAAGAGTCAGATACAATTGAGCAACTAACACAAATGCTTTATGAGTATGCATTGCCTTTGTTTTGTTTTTTTTTAATTTTAATTTTTATTTTTTCATCTCAGGTGTACATGAGTTCCCAATCTAGAACCCCTCCCCACCTCCCACTCCACATCAACTCTCTGGTTTTAATATAATTTATATCATTTTAAGTTTATACAATTTAACATCATAATCACTCTATGTAATGACTGGATTGCAAAATTCCTAAAAATTTTAACTAGTGGTCTTGTGAGCCAGTAAGAGCCTGTTCCAGCACATCACTGCTCTCCTAGGATGCTTTCTCGGACTCTCTGGTCTTGGTTTAGCTGCCTCTTGTGGGTATTCCCATTGCATTTATTACATTCTACCAAAATTACCGGATTCCTTGCCAGAACCCTCATGATATCAGGGATATCCTGATGGCACAGGATAGCACCTGTGATATCCAGTTGGCACATCCTCTTGGCACATCCCTAGCACCTAAGTCTGGCCTTCATGACACTCTACGAATATTTGTTGAATGGTAGTTTGAATGAATGATAAAGATTTGTGTACATGTTATTGACATGTACACACTTATCCAAATCCTGCAAAGTGATTTTAAATAATTGCTGTAAACCTTATAAGCAAAGAGCATATGAAATAATCATTTAGCAAATTCAACAGAGTTTTTTTTTTCCCTCCCTACATTCAAAATACACTTTGTTAAGTTTCTTGTCACTCCTCCCTATTCACCATGTGGGAGGAAATAGCAAGGTGTTCTGTTATTGAAGGAATGCAAATCTTCCAGGGGGAAAAAAAATTATCTTCCCCAGCAAATGGAACGAACTTGCTTTTTTGAAGAAGCGATTTTAAGAGGTATGCAACCCATCTGACAGGTATTCTGCAGGCATCCTGCATAAGCATCAGAAGTAAATGTTTAAAACCTTGAAACTGACATATCACTGGCTTTAGAAAAGCGAAGCCAATGATGAGAAGCAGCCAAAACTGAAACTGATGACTTGACTTGATTCAGTCCAACCCAGAGTTGTCTACACAGAATCCTGAACCCGGGCAGGGACTTTGAGTTTGCCAGAGATCTTGGCCAAGGGACCACTGTAATCAATCTTTAAGGAAAGAAAAGCATGAATCAGAGACTAGAGGACAAAAAAGAGGAAGAGAAGGAGAGAAGAAGTAGGGGGAGCGGGGAAGGGAGAGGAAAGAAGAGAGAGAATGTTCAGAGTCGTAGGTTGAAAGCCTATTTTCTGGAAAGGCAACCCATCACCAAAATTGGCACACTAATAAAAGTAGAAAAACAAAATTTTCTTTAATGTTGATATGATAAATATACTGATTTTATATCTTTAAAAAGTCATTTGAAACATGTTTTAAGTTTATATTTAGGGAAGTACTTTTTGGAATATTAGCATATTGTTGTGAGGAACCAGAAAAAAAATGAGAGTCCATGTGTCNCAGAGGACGAGATGGTTGGATGGCATCACCGACTCGATGGACATGAGTTAGTGAGCAAGCTCCTAGAGTTGGTGATGGACAGGGAAGCCTGGCGTGCTGCCAGTCCATGGGACTGCAAAGAGACGGACACTACTGAGTGACTGAACTGAACTGAAGTGTATACTAGAATCTGTGTTGAAGGCCCTTCACGATTCATATCTTTACGTATTGTGACAGATTTCTATGTGGGTCTTCATCTTATTATGGGGTTAGGTGTTGTTTCCATAATGATCGGAAGTCTTTGTCTTCTTCAGTTTGGATCATAGATCATAGACCCAGCAATTTCTGCATTGAAATCATCTTCAAAATCCAAACCTGGTTTATTAACAGAAAGCTAGGCGCAGAAAACTATATTGACTTACCCACATCCTATTATCATAATTAGCACTCTCAAAAAAAATCAAACAAGTGGTAAAGTTTTCCGTTACAATGAAATATGTCCCTTGGGGCACTAATATTCTTCCAGGGCATTTCTTGTTTCTTTGATTTAACTTAAACCAGTGAGCCAGCCTCTTCCCAAGGGCAAATTAAGAAGGTCTGTTAACTCTTTACACGCAGCAGCTTCAAGAAATCTCAGCAAGGCCATTAATATTGTTTTGCCCTAGGCTTTCTACTTTTTAAAAGTCAGCTGTCATTTTCAAAGCGATCCAAAATAGCACACTCAACTGAACCCTGGAGCTTTGGAAATGTTAATACCCTCCATCAGCCATGACCTTGCCACTGGGAAGTGATTTAGCACTAGGGAGAAAGGGGCCCACTATCTTTATCACACCCGTTTACACCATCAGCTTCAGAAACTGTGTAAGAGAAGAAGAATCAATAGTGTGTTAAGACCAATCTCGAAGAATGCCGAGACAAAATGCGCCCGCTCTGAAAGTGCTGAGTGGAAGGAGAATTTTTGAATACAACAAAGGGGAAGTCAGCTCTCATGGAACAACTAAATGGATTGTGTCTCAAGTTGGAATTTGTCATTGGGAATGACACCCAGGAGCCCTCTGTGTACTTCAGTGAAATCCCATAAAATGCCTAATGAAAAACTTGTATTTTAGAGTTAAACAACACAGAATCAAATAACAAAAGCAGAAGGAATGCATTCTCAGCACACCCGTGTCCATTAAGAATTGGATGACATAAATAGTCCCCAAGAGCTTACTAAAGAAAGTGTCCAGAGTAGAACCATCTCCTGTGTAGAAAGAAAGGCAAAGTTCAACTTCGTCAAAACTTCCTGGAAATGTGACCAGATTTCCTGTAATCCTGGCAAAGGGATTATCTCTGGATAACCAGCAGAGAGTCCAAAGCTTCTAAAACTAGCAAAGGAGGTATTCCCACAGCGCCCCAAGTGAAATCACTGTGGAAAAGAACTGGCAGCTCGGTCCCTGAGATCATTACAATAGAATGTTTGATTTCCCATGGCAAGCCTAATTGTGACATGAACAGCTGTCAACAACAAAATTAGAAGGATCTGCCATTCTAGGGAATTTATCCACGTTTGCTTGCCCTATTTCTTCACTGTAGCTCAAGAGAGTGTTTTCAAAGAATTCTTCCAGTAAAGGTTTTCATTATTCAAAGGGGAGACACTCAAGTTATTTGGCTTTATATGTTATAAATGAGGGGCTTCCCAGGTGGCTCAATGGTAAAGAATCCGCCTGCCAATTCAAGAGACTCGAGTTTGAGCCCTGGGTCAGGAAGAGCCCCTGGAGAAGGAAATGGCAACCCATTCCAGTATTCTTGCCTGGAGAATCCCATGGACAGAGGAACCTGGCAGGCTATAGTGCATGGGCTTACAAAGAGTCAGAAATATCTGAGTACACAGGCTCGCTATACATGAGATACATTTGTATCAGTAACAAGAATCCCAAACACATGTTTGTTGAATGACAAATTCAAGGACATGAAAATATCTGGGACTTTTCTTTGATCCATAAATCATTCCATGTTTAATATAGTCAATTCTCATTGTTTGCATAGTTATGTTCTCTAAGTCACCGCAGACCCTGAATTAGCAAATACTGAACCATTGCTCCTGCGAGAAATACAGGGTTAAGTTCCGACAAGCTTTTTTTTTTTAATTGGAGTATAGTGCTTTATAGTGTGTTAGTTTCTGTTGCATGGCAAAGTAAATCAACTATACATACATGTATATCCCCTCCTTTTCGGATTTCCTTCCCATTTAGCTCACACAGAGCACTGAGAGGAGTTCTCTGTTCTATGCAGTAGATTTTCAGTAGTTATCTATTTTATACATAGTGGTGTATATATGTCAATCCCAGTACCCCAATCCATCTCACTCAACCTCTCCTTCAAGCTTTTTGTCACATTTTCACCAACCAGTCAATGCATATAACCTTGTTTTATGTGTGTCTCCTGGAAAACACCTTATTAGATTAACATTGAATTCATAGTCAAGTGTACCATAACTCATACCTAAATGAAGTTTATCTAAAACACAGTTTTCTCCATAGGGCATATCATAGCCTTAGGAACTAGACAGAACTTCAACGCTATAGCTGGGAGCTGTTTTAAAAAGGGAAATCACCAAGTATTAATAAAGCACAAACAAAAAATGAAGCATTAAATAGATCACCAACGAGATGATTTAAGAGTTTACATTTACAGTTTAAGAGCTGAAACAGGAAGGCAGCACTTTGCCTTGTTAGACTGCTTTAGCTGGAAAGATGAACTTGGCCTCTCTGCCAATGTCTGCAGACATGTTTGAATTTTTTTTATTCAGGGGGTTACAAATTAATTTTAATGAGTACAGTCTTTCTTCACTATCAGCAGGAGATTAGTTCCAGGAGCCCCTGTAGATCTCAAAATTGGATTTGGTCTGAGGTTGGTTGAATTTGCAGATTCGAAACCCACGGATATGGAGAAGTGAAGTGAAAGTCGCTCAGTTGTGTCTGACTCTTTGCAACTCCATGGACTAAACAGTCCATGGAATTCTCCAGGCCAGAATACTGGAGTGGGTAGCCTTTCCCTTCTCCAGGGGATCTTCCCAACCCAGGGATCAAACCGAGGTCTCACTCATTGCAGGAGGATTCTTTCCCAACTGAGCCACAGGGAAGCCCATAGATAGAGAGGATCAGGTGAAAGTGTAGTCACTCAGTCACATCCAACTGTTTACAACCCCGTAGACTGTAGCCTGCCAGGCTCCTCTGTCCATGGGATTTCCTAGGCAAGAATACTGGAATAGGTTGCCATTCCCTTCTTCAAGGGATATTCCCAACCCAGGGATCAAAACCAGGAGAGGGTCAACTGTAAGCAAATTCACAAAAACAGAATCCATAAGTAATGAAGATTGACTGTATATGTTGAAAATGAGAGTCAGGTTATAAGTCAGTCACTCTGATGGGGGAATTCTGTTTCATTGGTGTTTGTATTTGTTTAGGTTTCAGAGCCAGAGTGTTTTTGGAGATAAGAGTTCCATACAAAATGTGGAAGCCAGTGCACTGAATGCTCTAGGAAGAAACTCCTTGTGTAACTTCCTAATCTTTCAATGGTTCTTCCAGGTGTTCCAGGGATGTGGCCAACCCAAACCTGCTCCAGCTCTCAGATCTGCTCGCTCAGCTCCTGAAAATTTTAATACACGATTCAGGCCTTACAATCCTGAGGAAAGACCAACCACTGCTGCGGGCACGAGCTTGGACCGGCTGGTGAGTCCCCCGGATTAATGGCCATCGTGGCCACTTTCTGTTACCAAGGTTATTCTTCAGAAGACTTGATGGGGTTGTAAAAGTCATCTCAGCTTTATATCTGCTCCTGATCTTAATTAGAATATTGAAAAGTAATGAGATCTTCCTTTTAGGTCAAGAATTAGGTTATTTAAGAGGTCTTATCACCATTAATCCACTCATCCAATGACCAAATTTTCAACTCCATATTTCTTCTGAAATATTAATTTGAAGACTAAGTTACAATGTCTTCCAGAGATATAATTACAATAGCACATTTCTTATTCATCTACTTTAGTTACTTATTTAACTATGATACAGTGTAACTTTATTATGAATGTTCCATTTATGTAAAGTTTTCTGTTTGAAAATACCTTGCCAAAAGACTCCAAATCAATATTATTACTATTTTTTTTCTTTTTTGTGTGTCTTTTAAAAGTTGAGATCCTTAGAAAGAGTCACTCTTTGATCCATTTAAATGTGTATCAGGGGACCAAATATCTATCATTGAAGCAATTTACTTGGAGATTACAACCATAAATATAGCAAACATGACTTTTTATGTTTTTCAGACATCAAATTTTGCTATAAAAATGAAAAGCTCATAATTTCCAAGAAATACTGCCTGACTGTTTTCAATACAATTTATAGCAGTATAAACAATTTATATACCTGTAATTGTTAGTGCTGTTAATGTTGCTTTGCCAATTATCTTGATGTAAAATTAACAGATAAAAGCCTTAAGGTCATAAACACTTGAACCACATCTGATTATGTCATATAAACTCAGATCTCAAGGGTTTCTGGTTATGAAAATACTTTTATTAGTCACTGTTATAAATTATCATTTTAGTTAATATCCATCTACAGTGTAGAAGCTGTAAGATTAAATTGGTAGCATTTGACCTCATAATAAGTAATCTCAGCATTTCTCTCTACAAAAATCAAAAGTACTTAACAACACAAAGGCCTATCCAGGAAGAGCCAATGTGAAGGGGTAAGTGGAGTCATTAACCACTAAATTATGTTATAAATTTATTACTGTTTATTAGCAAGTAAAACTCCCTCTTCAGTGTAGGTTTTGCAAAAGGGATAATCTGGGTAATTGCTTCACCTTTGTACTTTACTTTAGTAATATCTATTGTCCATTCACAATTTCAGGAAGAGTTTAAAATTAGTCACGTTTTTTTCTTTTCAACAAAACAATGGTTTCACTAGATTCCATTGTTTGCCTTCTCATTTTATAAATTCCTTTATATGCCGAGATCCTTTTAACCAAAGCATAGTTTACGAATATGGGCTTGACCTCCCCCGTCTCTCTTTCCTCCTTTTTTTCCTTTCCCATTTCAGTAAGTTCTGCATAATTATTGAAACAATTCAGGCTTTTCAGAATTTTTATAAACTCTACCTTCAGAACTAGGCACAATGCAAGATTAGTAAGTTTTGGAGATCTGCTGTACAACCATTGTGCTATAGATAACAGTACTGTATTGGTTAAGAGGCTAGATCTCAGGTTAAATGTTCTTACCACAGGAAAATAAAATTGGAAAACAAATGGAGTCCATTATCCACTTAGTTAAAACTGCATTGATTTTGAACAATATAATGACATCTATGACTACTAATTAATTTTTTTGCCTTTGAAACAGAAGCACAGTCTTCTCTCCTCCCAGGGAAGAAACACACACACACACACACACACACACACATTCAAACAGAGTAAGTAGAGCGAGAAAAATACTTTTCCCAAGGCAACAGTATTTATACAATTCAGTACAGCTTGAATAAAACAGCAACACTTTGAGAATTTCATACAATGTCTAAAGTCTAGTAGATATGAAAATTGGAATTTGAACTTTTTCTTTTAAAAAGGAACTTCACTGGTCATCCCCAAAATGCCCCAAATATAAAAGTCTTGAGAAGTCCTGGAAAATAGCAAACTGATTTAGGATCTTCTATTTTACGTACCCCTAAAGTATATTTAATCATTTCTGAAAAGAATTAGTAATGGTTAATCATATCATGAGGAAAAAACAAAGACTAACTCAAGAGATACTCCCCTGGAGAAGGGAACGGCTACCCACTCCAGTATTCTGGCCTGAAGAATTCCATGGACGGAGCAGTTCATGGGGTCGCAAAGAGTCGGACCCGACTGAGCGACTGATACTTTCACTTTCAAACTCAAAGTACATAAGGACCAGAGTCAGTGTATACGAATTCAAATCAATAAGCCGATTTTATTCTAAAATACTCTCCAGCGGCATGCAGTACTTACTTCATCACAGGTGTAGCTCCAGGCTCTATCAGGGAGAATGACAGTTTTATTAATTTCTTATTCAATTAAATTCTGATTCCTTCCCAGATTGTAAGAATCAGCAATTTGTAATTCACAGCCAGTCATAAACCAACCTGGAGCTACTTTTCCATCACTAAGGCCAAGGGACTGCTTCCATGTCAACAGGAGCTAGACAAGGTTATTCTTGAGAAACACAAGCTAGCTCCAAAGCTAACATCAGAATCTCCATTTGCAGCCACTGTTTCCTCCAAAGCTTTCTTTTGTGGGTTCAACAAAGCTCTGAATAGCAGAAAGGTTGGAGCGGTTCCCTTGGCCAGACAGTGCTGGGCATCAGTCAGTAAAATCATCTTCAAGACGCATGTGTAGGTGAAGGGTCCTGCTGGGTCTGACATATATGACTGCCTATTTGGAATGTTTATGAGCAAATCTCATATTACCCACTCCTGTTTTAATTTTCTCCTGCAAGGATGTTTCCTGAATATTTACAAGAAGCATGTGTCCCCCAAAAGAAGGGTAATTGGAAAAGACTTCCTTTAATTTCTCTCAGTGTCTCAGCAGAGCACATCTTCAAAAGGACAACATCTCAACAATCACCCGCCCCTTTTGCCAAAGTGAAAATGACTTGTAAAACTGTTGGAGAATCGCTTCTTACTACGATTTAAAATTAGTACCTATGGCATTAACTTTGGGTTCCATTGGTAAATGTTCTTACACATATAATGTATGTATATAAGAACATAAAGTGTTCTTATATATAAATATATATATATTATAAAGCTATTTTTTATGTGAAGTGGTAGTTATGGGGATTGTTTTTAGAAGTAAATCTCCTAATCTCCAACTGGATAAACTGCTGCTAAAGCTTATATAAAATAATTGGAAACAAAACTCTCTCTTTAAAATAGATCAGTAGCATCATCTAGCCTCTTCTTACCTTTATAAAGCAGTCATTTCTTTTATATCATTAGGGAACACTCCATATGTTCCTCTAAATTTATACTGGCAAAAAAAAAAATTGTTTAGGTATAGCTTTCAAACATGCTATTGTAAAGTAATTTTTGTCATCCCATAATGAATAAATATCCTTATATAAATTCCACTGCTGATGGAAAGCTGACTCATCAGAAAATATTACAGTCCTTCCTGCTATGGTTTGTTCAAGATAAAAATGCCACCAACTAATCTGATCAACAAATTGGTCCCGTTATCGCCCACTCTAGTAGTCCTTCTGTCCCAGCCCACTGTTAACGGATTTTCAATTAAACAGACCAGGGGTGTTTATTTGAAATCAGGAAGAGATTGATTCTCTTTCCCTTTTTCTTAAATTTACATCCTGTGAATTCTCTTAATAATTTGAAATAATTATTTCTTNTATAAAGCTATTTTTTATGTGAAGTGGTAGTTATGGGGATTGTTTTTAGAAGTAAATCTCCTAATCTCCAACTGGATAAACTGCTGCTAAAGCTTATATAAAATAATTGGAAACAAAACTCTCTCTTTAAAATAGATCAGTAGCATCATTTAGCCTCTTCTTACCTTTATAAAGCAGTCATTTCTTTTATATCATTAGGGAACACTCCATATGTTCCTCTAAATTTATACTGGCAAAAAAAAAAATTGTTTAGGTATAGCTTTCAAACATGCTATTGTAAAGTAATTTTTGTCATCCCATAATGAATAAATATCCTTATATAAATTCCACTGCTGATGGAAAGCTGACTCATCAGAAAATATTACAGTCCTTCCTGCTATGGTTTGTTCAAGATAAAAATGCCACCAACTAATCTGATCAACAAATTGGTCCCGTTATCGCCCGCTCTAGTAGTCCTTCTGTCCCAGCCCACTGTTAACGGATTTTCAATTAAACAGACCAGGGGTGTTTATTTGAAATCAGGAAGAGATTGATTCTCTTTCCCTTTTTCTTAAATTTACATCCTGTGAATTCTCTTAATAATTTGAAATAATTATTTCTTTAAAGAAAATTTCACTCAACCGTCACTGAAAGTATAGAGTGTAAAAATAAATCAGCATAAAAATAGCTCAGTTTTTAAGATCTGCCCATAGCGTGGTGTTTCAGGCCATCCTCTGTTAAGGATGGTTAGTTGTACAGCTCAGAATATTATTGCACAACATGCTATACAACCCCTGGACACACTTGGGCAGGAAATGTCAGTTATTTTACTCCAGCTGATTTGTTAGAGCAAAAGTAATAATACAGTAAATTGTGTGTCTTAGAGGAATACATTTTATTAAAGTAGGATTAAAAAAAAAACTGGACTTGGAAGTTAATTCAATCAAGCTGGCAATGAGTTAGACCAATGGGTCTCCAGTAAGTATTCAACACCATACCATGCGTGCAGGTTCTCAAATATTCTACTTGTCATTCTGAGGGAATTGGGAGCACTGGGGGGTGGAATGCCAGTCTGCAAAGCTAAACGTTATACCTATGCTGTGCTATTATGTATAGAATAATCTCTCTTTCTTTTTTCTTTGAATTTCTTTTCCTCTTGCTTCCCAGAGGATTGTGTGGAGGACAATGCAACATAGTGTAAGCTTTGGTCTTCTTATTCTTCTTCTCATCCCCATTTGTCTCTGTACGGTCATTCCAGGGAGCTTCTGAGAAATCCCACCTCCACTTCCTCTATCCAAATTGTCCAGAGAGTGAACATTGAGCACTGTATGTGACCAGTGGGTTTAGGAATGTCCTCTCCATTTGGTATTTATGGTTAATGACTTTTGGTATTCTTTCTCAATGGCAAGGTTTTCAGTCTCAGCTTTGTGGAAGACTAGCTCATTTGGTGGCTGATTTAAATTCTGTCCCTATATTCAGAATATGTGTAGCCTGCCTGAAAAACTCTCTCTTCTCTGATAGAATATATTGGCTTTTTTCTTCTTGTGCTGAGAAAATAATTACCTCCCTAATGATAATAACAAACCAACATCAACTCTCATGCATAAGGACCGCATTTTTCCATTAGCTGGGAACATGGAGAATTTAGCAGGGTAAGGAATGTTTGTGATACAGCTTGTTTATCTTTTTCTCCTACTCAAATTTACTGATGTGTTTTAGTGCATTTAGGGATAGACCATTGAGTATTTATTGTGACAGAGCAATTTGTATTGGAGATGAGGACAGGCACTCCTACCTGACTTTTCATATTAATCATAATAATCAAATAGTTATGCGATCCAGTGGTTTTCATAATACCACTCCATGCTGGTCCTACCATTTCAGAAAGACCTGAGCCCTCCTTAGCATCATGGATCTATATGAGAAGATGCCTCTCACCTGATGAACTCATTTATTCATGCAGTACACCTATGTCATGATGCTACATACCTGCCTGACCCTCACTTCAGGCAGTGGCAACAGTATGTCTAAATTTCCTCCTTTCAAATTCATGTGTTTAAAGAAAATGTCCTCTGAGTAGTATCCCTATTCATCATTCCAGGTCTTGGAGCCCAGGGCAGTTTGGATAAGGGAAAAAAGGTTAGAGGTAAATCTGGAAGTTTAAAGGTAAATCTGAAGAAAGGTACTCCTTCCAGGATACTCTGGAAGGGAAGATTTTGAGGAAGAAACAGGAAAGACAGACAGCTTAAGGTCTCCTGGTGCTAAACGGAAAGTGGGAGAAGAAAGCATCAGTGGTGGGACAAGTCAGGGTTCTATTATTTTGGTCCAATTGATAAAACTCAGCTGGCTCCAGTTGACAGTGTGCCAACCAAGCCTCAGCAGCATTCTCTTGGTATCTCCAGACCGTCTGGCAGTTGACCTAGTCCAACATCCTTATCTGATGGTTATCATGACCCTCATGGTTTGCCCCAAGAAGAATGATGTCCTTAAACATACTGGAAAGAATGTAAATCATAATAGCATCTCCACCCACTCCCCAACGGTGCTGGACTTCTCTGCTTGCCTCCTATAATCGTCTTGAGCTAGGCTTCCCCAAATCAGATGTCTGTTATTGGCTATGTTTCTTCCAAAACCACAATGCAGTTCCTGAAATGTATGAGCCTGCCACGGGTGTTAATATTAATAGGTATAAATGTAAGTACTTAGCAAATATCACCAAGGCCTGGGAACCCGAACACTTTTCTTATGGTTCGGAAGCAAAATGGACAAAGCATTTCACATTCTGGCTGCCGTTTCCTGCCTGATGGTTAATCCCAGTTTCAGAATAAAATGCTGGTCATAAAAATGTTCTTCCATGCCTCTTTGGGACCATTTTGGTGTGATTTAGGAAGTCTTGGTTGTAAGGATGAGGGAAACTGTCTGTTGTTCATTTTAAATGGCCATGGCATTTCATTGTCACCTCAAAGGATCCTGCATCCGGCTAATCCACTCTTTTGCATTTCAAAAGGATGTCAGGCTGTGTTTAAGAAACTGCTTTATTATCTAGAGCCTCAGCCGCTGTCTTTAGGTGAAACTGATATTTTCCATCTTCCACCTCCTCGGCAGCGAGACGCAGACACATGCGGAGACATGCACACACAGCCTCAGTCTTTGCTTGGCCCAAACAGGAGAAGCTAAAACCCCGGTAACAACAGTAAACCAGATTCTGCACTTTAATTAGTTTTCTAAAGATAAATGGGTCAAGGCCAGATTGGCTTTCAGTCTCTGCTGCAGCTGAATAATTATGCCCCATTCACCCCAGCAAACAAACAGCTACTGCTCAACTCCGTTCAGACTGTGAACTGCTCAGTCCTGCCTGAGCTTGCTGGATCTGTTGGCTGCAAACCCCCCACTGAGACACCCTAGTTTCCTTTTCAATGAATCCTTGGCAATCATAGCAGCAAAATACAGGGAGCTTTCAAAGCAGGGAGAAAATATAAAACATTAAAGCCAAGCCACCCAACTTTTTGGGTCTTCATTTCTGCCCTTCTCTGGGCAACAACAGCAGCATGTCGTGGTCAGGGAGGCCTCCCAACACAGTCTTTGTTCCATTTATAGGCTTGTGGTTGATGAATCCCAAGTGGGGAATGTCATCAGACGCACATGTAAAATGATGGCTTATCTCTAGGATATTCAGCATCTTCCATGGGCTTGGAGGAAGCACACATCTAATTCAATGATATGCACTGTTGGAAACCTGGATGGAATCCCTGCCCCTTCTGTGGAGTTTTCAGCTCACACCCAACGGACAGTGAACTGTTTTTTACATCCTTGGGAACCTCTTCTTTCAGGAATGTGGAAAAACTGAGAAAATAGGAGAATCAGAGACCTTTCTTTCAGCTCAGGCAAGGCTGTGTTTAATTGCATCAGGCTGTATGCCATGGGGAAAAACGTCCACTCCACTGGCTACGTTAGTCCCTGAGAGATACCGAAGCCCATTCCGCTCCACTGCTTCAACATACAGAGACTCATGTGGATTCCAGCAATGAAGTCAGGCCACACGTTTTAAAGGGGGAAAACTTTTGCACAGCTTGCTTTAGGTACAAATGGTCTGAAATCATTTGGATGGTAATTTTACCAACAAAACCACTTTCAGCTCTGTTTTTAAACTCTCCTTTGTCCTCAGAAACATTTAAGCAAGAGCTTTGCTGACCTCTATGTCATAAAAATGAAATGTGACACTTTCAGACCCCAAATATGGCTATACGGATTTTACGTCTATTTTATGGTATGTTGATATGCTTATTTTTCCCTTCAGACATGAAGTTTTCTTTCAGAATGCCTGACTTCAGCTAAACCCAAAATGATGCATTCTATGGATATCAATCAATCATGTATTTACTGAGTTCTCCTCTGTGGGGTAGCACGTAGTAAAACTAACTAGCATGTACAGTCTCCATCATCATATGTTGTTAGTGCTAGCATCATCAAAAAGGCAGGAGTGACTATTTACAAAATAACATTGTTTATCAAACCGGTTAGACACGCACCAGGTTTCCTCCAGGGAAATATATCTAATTCAGAGCGTCATAAAACGTTAGCCTAGAGGAAGTAGGAATTTGATTTTGTAATCTGAGATACACTACACCAATAAAGAATATGTGGAAGTCATGTTAACAAATCGGGCTTCCCAGATGACTCAGTAGTAAAGGATCCAGCTGCCAAGGAGGAGACACGGGTTTGATCCCTGGGTCAGGAAGATCCCGTGGTGAAGGAAATGGCAACCCACCCCAGTGTTCTTGCCTGGAGAATCGCAGGGACGGCAGAGCCTGGTGGGCTGCCGTCTATAGGGTCGCACAGAGTCGGACACAACTGAAGTGACTTAGCAGAAGGCAATGGCAACCCACTCCAGTACTCTTACCTGGAAAATCCCATGGATGAAGGACCCTGGTAGGCTGCAGTCCATGGGGTCGCTAAGAGTCGGACACGACTGAGCGACTTCACTTTCACTTTAATGCACTGTAGAAGGAAATGGCAATCCACTCCCGTGTTCTTGCCTGGAGAATCCCAGGGACAGGGAAGCCTAGTGGGCTGCCATCTATGGGGTCACACAGAGTCGGACACTATTGAAGCGACTTAGCAGCAGCAGCAGCATCTATGTATTAGGTGTTTTCAGTGACTTGATGATGAAAACCTAAACAGACCAGTCATGCTAAACGGCCCAAACCATATCATGTAAAATATGTGTTCATGAGCAGGATCAGTGGACATAGCTCTTTCATTAAATTATTGAGCAGCTTATGGAAAGGCTGCAGTCATTTTTCTCATAGCTGTCTGAGATATTTGCACCATGACTCCCAGATGTGATGTTCAGGCTTATGAGAGATAGAGCTGGAGAAATGGGATTTTTTCATAAATACCAGTTTTGATGTATTTGCTGTATAATCAATCAGCTTTTAACTGACTCTGGGGCCTGTGGAATACATTTTAAAGCACTGGGAATTTGGCTATTCCCATAACATACTTGGACACTCTTTACTGCCAGCAGTAAACCTCAGGCATAAACATTATAGAGAAAACCAAATGAAAAGAAACCTGTTTGAGTGAAAATTGACTTCTCTTCATAAATGCTAAAGGTAGAAACATATCTGCAATACACAATAATTTTATTACTTAAGTTCATTCATGGTCATTATCGTCAAAGGCTCTGACATTGTGGGTATTTTCTTGCATCTAAAAGACTGACCAAGCTATTACGAAAAAAAAAAAAAAAAAGACAGGCTGACAGCAGCTGTAGCAGCACCACTTATATTGCTGGCTAGCAAATAATTTTTTTGAAGTTGGGTTTGTGTAATATCTTTAGAAGCTTTTCCAATACTGTATTGATCTGGATGGGCCAAGCCAGGTCCTGAAGCAACAACAAACAACCCCCAGAATGACTCACAAAAACACAAGTTTATTTCTTGTTGGTACCAAGTGCCCACCGTTGGCTTGACTGTGGGTCAGCCTCGGCACTCTCACTCCAGGACGCAGGGTGACAGAGCAGCCATTATCTGGAGCTTTGCCTGTTACCCCCCTGGAGTAAGAAGTGGCAGCCCACTTCAGTATCCTTGCCTGGAAAATCCCATGGACAGAGGAACCTGGCAGGCTACAGTTCATGGGGTCGCAAAGACTTGGACATGCCTGAGCAACTGAGCACATTGCCTGTTGTAGCGGTAGGGGAAAGAGAGAGTATGGCAAGGGGGCTGTCAACACGGCCCCCATGGAAGGGCCACAACACAGAGTTTCCATCTGATCACGTGACCAAAGCAGGTCACGTGACCGAGCCTACTGTCCAGAGGGCGGGAACATTTGTCCCTCTGTGTCGCACACAGACTGAAAATGGACACATTTGTAAACAGAAACATTGTCAACCTCCAACACAGATGACCAAGGCAAGATTTTTTTAAATGAAGTTTTTGTTTTGAATTTAAACTAGAGCTAAAATGGCCCAGTTGACCGCTCTTTTCAACACCTTCCAGCCTTTCCAGGTCTCCTTGAGGCAGCTGCACAGAACCCAGGTTCTCCAAGGATTATGATTTAAAACTGCAAGAGGATCTAGTATCTCTTCTGCTTCTATCATTTTTTTAAATTTATTTTATTTTTTTGACCACACCACAAGGTATATGGGATCTTAGATCCACAACCAGGGATCAAACCGGCACCCTCTGCATTGAGAGCATGAAGTCTTAACCACTGGACCTCCATGGAAATCCCGAGGCAAGAGTTTTAAATTGATAAGAATCGATTCATTCCTCTTTTCAACTCTGAGACAAATCTTAAATGAAAAAAAGAGAAAAACTCATCACTCATTCAACAACTGTTCATTACACTGTAACACAAGCCAAGTATAAGTGACCAGAACATAATCAAAGAGCTCACAACACTTTGGGGGATGGCAGACAAACATAGCTTTAACCTAAATCACACTATGTACTGGTCAGGAGTGCATTTTGTAGTTTTAGAGATGGAGAAGAATTCTAAGTCCTTGTTACAAAGGGAGTGTCTACCTTGACCTGGAAAGCTAGCTTCCCTTTCTAAGTCTGGTTGATTTTTAGCATTGGGTGGCTGTTTCTCCTACCTGAACTTCAAATTCAACCATCATTCAACCAGACTGAGTTGAATGGGAGTCCCACCCCAGTATTCAACCAAGTCAGTGTCTCAAAGGAGGATGAAGAAGCTGTTGCCAATGAGTAGTAGGAAAAGGAGCAACAGGGAAAGAGAATGAGCAAAGGTTTTTTTATTGCCGGCATTTAAACGTCTTTCAGGTCCAGACCGTATATTTTTTAAATGAGCCTTGGATACTGGGTACTGTGAGTGCTGTTCTTGTCTGACTTGATGTCATGTTTGCTTAGGCGAAGCAATTTTTCTGCTCTTCTCCTTTCTGGGTCAACCTAGTTGGAGCAAATCAAATTGTTCTCCCTTTTTCTCCCTTTCATACATCATCATTTAAGATCACCAGGAATTCAAGTTCCAGAACCTGCCCTTGTCTCCTTNACTGGGTACTGTGAGTGCTGTTCTTGTCTGACTTGATGTCATGTTTGCTTAGGCGAAGCAATTTTTCTGCTCTTCTCCTTTCTGGGTCAACCTAGTTGGAGCAAATCAAATTGTTCTCCCTTTTTCTCCCTTTCATACATCATCATTTAAGATCACCAGGAATTCAAGTTCCAGAACCTGCCCTTGTCTCCTTTTACAATAGCTGTTTATTTCTGAACAGCATTCACGAAGGAGAACACTTTTCGCAGGTTAATCAGGCAAATTGCTCAGGCTGACAGCCATGGTAAACTTGAAATGAAAATCTCAGGAATGTGTGTGTCTTTAGCTTCCGAGTGGAGTTATTTGCAAAATCGTAGAGCTCTGATTTAGCTGGAAGAAAAATTACAATATAAATTCATAAATTATTTATGGGTAATGAAGCAGGAAAACAATGACTTTGTAAGTTTTATTCTAAAGGGATTTGAACCTAAGATAACTCCCCAAAACAGGCTGAATTCATTTCAATGAAGAACACTCATCTGGGCACTTGAAAGAGCTGAGCTTTTCCTTTGCTTGCTCTTTGCGCCTCCTTGAGTGTTAGAGAAAATGGGTAAATATAAAGCAGATAGACTAGCTCTGGGAAGAAAACAGAATGGTAGTGAGCTGCCTTAATTGATCTCCTCACATAAAATCCAAAAACCCAGGGGCTATCTTTAGTGTGAGACATGTCCTCGTGAAAATGTTTCCAGTTACTCAGAAAAATCAAATCTTCTTTATACAGCAGTCTTCAAGGAGCAAGAAATATTTCATTAGGATTTTAATAGTGAGGGCTCAAGTGAAAGAAACTCCATCTTGTCTTGTCAACCTTTATCCTCTCCTGAAAAATAAATAAAGTACGATATCTTTACAGTAGTTTCATTGAAGGAATTCTTTCTCTCTGACTTTGGAGAGTTAGAAATTAAGTGAGTCCTTAGGAAGATTTTTTAATTTAATGTTTTTTGGAATATAGTTTATTTAGAATGTTGTGTTAGTTTCCACTGTTCAGCAAAGTGAAGCAGGTATACATACAGGTATATAACTACTCTTGTGGATTCTTTTCCCATGTAGGTCACTACAGAGTATTGAGACTAGTTCCCTGTACTATACAGTAGTTCCGTATTAGTTATCTATTTTATATGTTGTAATGTGTATTCCCAGGTGGCTCAGGGGTGAAGAATCCACCTACAAATGTAGGAGATGCAGGTTCGACCACTGATCCAGGAAGATCCTCTGGAAGAGGACGTGCCAACCCACTCCAGTATTCTTGCCTGGAAAATTCCATGGACAGAAGAGCCTGGCAGGCTGTAGTCCATGGGGTTGCAAAAGAGTCAGACACGACTTAGGGATTAAACAACAACAATGTGTATATGTCAATCCCAATCTCCTAATTTATCCCCACCTCCACTTTTTTGTGATATGCTTTGAAGACATTAATTTGCATAACTCTGATATGACAAGGACGGATGGTATGTGTGTGTTTATATTTCTAATTACAATATACTCCTCGTGTAAGTGAAAAATCCAGAGATTTGCTACAGATATCTATCAAATTGTAGCTGAAGCATGATACTTTTATATAAACTTCTATGATTCATGACTAGTTTTTTAAATATTTATTTGTTTTTAATTGAAGGATAATTGCTTTACAATATTGTGTTGGCTTCTGCCATACGTCAACATGAATCAGCC
>SJYA01001714.1:858212-887880 GCA_006410615.1 Neotragus moschatus | reverse complement strand
TTTTTTTGTGGCATCTTTGTCAGGTTTTGGTATTAGAGTGATGGTGGCCTCATAGAATGTGTTTGGAAGTTTACCTTCCTCTGCAATTTTCTGGAAGAGTTTGAGTAGGATAGGTGTTAGCTCTTCTCGAAATTTTTGGTAGAATTCAGCTGTGAAGCCGTCTGGACCTGGGCTTTTGTTTGCTGGAAGATTTCTGATTATAGTTTCAATTCCCGTGCTTGTGATGGGTCTGTTAAGATTTTCTATTTCTTTCTGGCTCAGTTTTGGAAAGTTGCACTTTTCTAAGAATTTGTCCATTTCTTCCACGTTGTCCATTTTATTGGCATATAATTGCTGTCTTTTATGATCCTTTGTATTTCTGTGTTGCCTGTTGTGATCTCTCCATTTTCATTTCTAATTTTATTGATTTGATTTTTCTTTGTTTCTTGAAGCATCTTTTTTTTTAATTGGAGGAAAACTGTTTTACAACGATGCATATCAGCCATAGTTATACATATATCCCCTCCCTCTTGAGCCTCCCTTTCCTCTCCTCATCCTATCCATCTAGGCCACTACAGAGAACCAGGCTGGGCTCCCTGTGTTATGTAGCAGCTTCTCAGCAGCTCGCTATTTTACACATGGTATTATATATATATCAATGCTACTTTCTCCATTTGTTCCACTCTCTCCTTCCCTCATTGTGTCCACTAGTTTCCTCTCTGTATTTGCATCTCTAATCCTTCCCTTCAAATAGGTCCATCAATATCATTTTTAGAGATTCTACCAGTTCAGCTGCTGAGTCATGTCCGACTCTTTGCGACCCCATGAACCGCAGCATGCCAGGTCTCCCTGTCCATCACCAACTCCTGGAGTTTACTCAAACTCATGTCCATTAAGTCAGTGATGCCATCCAACNACCTGTGTCCATAAGTCTGTCCTCTGTGTCTGCCTCTCCATTCAGGTCAGTTCAGTTCAGTCGCTCAGTTGTGTCCCACTCTTTGCGACCCCGTGAATTGCAGCACGCCAGGCCTTCCTGTCCATTACTGCCCTGCAAATATGTTCATCCGTACCATCTTTCTAGATCCCGTAGGTATGTGCTAATGTATGATATTTGCTTTTCTCTTTCTGACTTACTTCACTCTGTATAATAGGCTGTAGGTTCATTCACTTCATTAGAACTGACTCAAACGCGTTCNCACGCCAGGCCTTCCTGTCCATTACTGCCCTGCAAATATGTTCATCCGTACCATCTTTCTAGATCCCGTAGGTATGTGCTAATGTATGATATTTGCTTTTCTCTTTCTGACTTACTTCACTCTGTATAATAGGCTGTAGGTTCATTCACTTCATTAGAACTGACTCAAACGCGTTCCTTGTTAGGGCTGAGTAATATTCCATTGTGTATGTGTACCACAGCTTCTTTATCCATTCATCTGTTGATGGACATCTAGGTTGCTTCCATGTTCTAGCTATTGTAAGTGAATAGTGCTGCAGTGAACACTGGGGTACATGTGTCTTTTTCAGTTTTGGTTTCCTCAGAGTATATGCCTAGGAGTGGGATTGCTGGGTCATATGGTGGTTTTATTCCTAGTTTTTTAAGGTGATTCATCACCACTTTATAAAATTCAGTGACACCCAGTGGTGAACCAGATGTGACCACCAATTTCCAGTGTTCCCTCATTCCCTCTTATCGTGTCCTTTCCTAAACTTAGCCTACCACAGAAAAGTGTCATAGCTCCCTGCCTCCTGGAGGACTAGCAGGGAAAAGATGAGATAAGATGACCCTTGTCAGAATAGTCTTCAAATCTTACATATTTTGACTGATTTTTGGGGGGGAGAGAGGGGAGTTTTTTCCCACCATTTGCTAGGAGAATTATTTCACTGTGCAGGAAAATTGATCTGGTTCTCCATGTTGTTCTGTTTTTAATCTCATATATTTTGAGTCTATGCTTATAGTTACAGTTTTATCTTCTATGCACCTTGACCTTGTCATCATTATATAGGAATCCCTTGTTTCTAGTAGTATTAGTTGTAGTTGTTTGCCTTAATATCTATTTCTTTCTGATATCAATATAGTTACACCAGACTTCTACTAATATTTGACTGACATATCTCATTTCACATCTTCACTGTCAACCTTTCTGAAACTTTATGTTTTACTGATGCCTCTTGTAAACATCAGATGGCTGGATTTATATTTAAATCAAGACTCACAATATTTGTACTTTAATTGGTGCATTTAGTTCATTTAAATGTACTAGAAAAACTAAGATCGGAGAAGACAATGGCACCCCACTCCAGTACTCCTGCCTGGAGAATCCCATGGACAGAGGAGCCTGGTAGACTGCAGTCCGTGGGGTTGCTAAGAGTCAGGCACAACTGAGCGACTTCACTTTCACTTTTCACTTTCACACATTGGAGAAGGAAATGGCAACCCACTCCAATGTTCTTGCCTGAAGAATCCCAGGGACAGCAGAGCCTGGTGGGCTGCCATCTATGGGGTTGCACAGAGTCGGACACGACTGAAGCGACTTAGCAGCAGCAGCAGCAGCGGAAAAACTAAGATAGTTGAGTTTATTTTTTCCATCTCATTTTGTGGTTTCTATTAGTCTCATCTATTCCAGTCTTATTTTTGCTTCTTTTTTATAGATTGAGAATTTTTTTTTCATTCCATTTTTTTCTTCTGATGTTTATAATATAAATGCTTTATTTATTTATTTTAGTATTTTAATAGTTGCTCTTGAAATTTTAGCATGTGTCTATATGTAACAAAATCTGAGTTTAATTAATCAATGAATATCTTTGCCCTTCTCTGGAACAACACAAGGACCTCAAAACATCTCAGTTTTGATCATTTCCTCTCAAAGTACACACTGTTATTATTGGATTATTTAGTTCTATCTTGTAATGTTTCTAATCTTACAAGATTTTAGATGATGGAATTTTGTATAGAACCACATCTTACTGCTTTCTATGGTTATCATTCCTTCTTGCATCAAACTGTCCATCAGGAATCACTTTCCTGGGTCAGGAATACATACTATAGGGTTTACTTTACTGAAGGTTTTATTTGAAAACATCTTTGTCTGCCCTCATTCCTGGGAGACATTTATGTTCCATACGTCATCCTTGATGGGACCCTCTGTTTCTCTGAGTACATTGCTGCTTATATTTCACTGTTTCCTGGTTTCTATGACTGCTGTTGAGAAGCTACTCTCAGTCCTTTGCCTGTAAGTAGTCTGTATTATCTCTCAAGCTGCTTTTAAGATCTTTGTTGTTCTGTAATTTTATTGTATTATGTCTAGATATAGATCCCCCCCTCTTAGGATTTGCTTGACTTTCTAAATCTCCTAAGATCTCTTTCACTATCTAGAAAACTGTAAGCCTTTATCTCTTCAACATTGTCTCAACCTGTTCCTTCTTTCTCTGCTCTTATTCTATACCCGATTAGACAAGGCAGATGTTCTCCCTGTCCTCCATGTCTCCTAACCTGTCTTTGTCTCTTTCTACATTCAGAATAATTTTTTTTGCTCCACTTCTCAGGTTATTATCTCTCCCTTCTGTTGTAAATAATCTCCCATTAAAAACATCCACTGAGTTTCAACTTTAATGATTATATTTTTCATTTGTAATATTTAGTTCTTTTTGTATGCTCAGTCCAATGTTCAGTAGTTTCTTGCTCTTTATTCACTTTTTTAAACCCTACCTTTTTATCTTTGAACATACGAATTCTACACTTCACATCTGATACTTCAGATATCTGAAGTGTTTGCTTGTCTCATCTGGTATTTCAGCTGGCTTTTGCACATGGTGCTTTGTTTCCTTATATATCTTATATTCTATTTTATTGAAAGTCTTCGTGGCTTGTGGTGAAGGGTATTTCTATTTCTCTCTCCTCTAAGGATTCAAGCCCTTGAAATAATAGCTTTTTGTGATATAGGCTGACAGCCTCAAGGAAGCCTTACACTTTAATATTTCTGCCCCTTGCCACCCCCTGCAAATCTCTTAAAACCAAAGCTTCAGGTCATCTGGGTCTGGAAGATGTTTTTTAGGGCAAAAGCCAACCTTAACAGTGACGGTTTGTTTTTCTGGGTTCCTATTTTCACTTAGTTTGCAGCGGCCCTGGTCCACCCCACAGCAGTTCTGCTGTGGATTGCAGAACCAGGGTGTGTTAAGCTCTTTAGATGGGAGGTTCTTCTACAGAAACTCGGAATTCTACCCAGGTCGACATTCTGCACCTTGTGGGCCGGTGCTAATGCCTGTGAAGTGCTTGATGGACACCTGCTGGACTGGGATGTAACAGTGTTTCATTCGTTCCAGAAGGAAATGGCAACCCACTCCAGTACTCTTGCCTAGAAAATCCCACGGATGGAGGAGCCTGGTGTCCATGGGGTCGCAAAGAGTCAGACACGACTGAGCAGCTTCACTTTCACTTTCACTTCACTGCGTCAGGCCAACAGGGGGCAGACCCAGACAGAGCAAGCAAGGAGTGTTCGGTGTCATAAAACCTGCATCCACGTCATGCAGGTGAGGACGGCCGGACCGAGAATGAAGCCGGCCCCACACAGTTTAGTGATGGATGGATTCCTTCACTCCTTTTGTCCCTCCCAATCGCTCTGGGAGGCACTCCCCACTCCACTAGGCACAACCCATGTTTCTTTCCACATGGTATAACACAGATGCCAAAGCCAGGAGGCACCCAAGCAGAGCACAAATGTCTTTGTGAGCCTGAGCCAATCACCTGACCTTGTTGTGCCATTTTCTGATCTGTCAAATGGAACAGAAAACAAAACCAAAAAAACCCCCAGTACCTATGTTATTCTGTTTAAGTGCTGATGATAGCTAACAGGCATAAATCTGGCTCAGGCATCGTCTGCACTAAGATTAGTTATCAATAGTATTATTGCTAATAAGAGTGCTATCAATGGGTTAGGTGTGACTGTTATTAATCAAATAAGAAAAATATCGAATTTCAAAGATTTCCATTTTTCACTGAGACTTGGTCTGTAACACAAAGGCTGTGGATAAACGCCTTTGCCCCAGCCTTTGGTCTTTGCAGCAAGTGGCTAGTTCTGCTTCGAGCCTCAGTGTTGGAGGAGATGACCGCTAGGAAAAGTTTTGCTGGGAGCTGGTAGGAAGAGTCACAGAGGAAATGCTAACACCGGCATCTGCATTCTAGTCAAACAAGCAATCACCAATCACTGGGGAGTGTCTCTCTAGCAGCAAGATGACCGTGAAAACTCCGAGGATGTACACTGGTGAAGCTGATAAGAGAGTCAAGTCTATACAAGGGTTTGGGAAGCAGGAGACTAAGTAGCAGATGAAAAAAGCCCAGAGGAATGACAGAGTAGGGGGCGGAAGGATGCGACCAGGCGCAGATGACTCGTTTCTGAGAGCGGGGTATGTCACTACCCTAGACTGCCACCAAAGGGCTTTTAACAAAAACATTCAGCATAGGGAAGGTAGAAATCCTGGCAGAGAACATGAAAAAACCCAAATTAGGGGGCTGAATCGGGTGTGAAGGTGAATAGCATCTGAAATAGCCTTTTTTAAACTTTTTATTCACTTGAAGGTGAACACAGGGACAAGTCATCGGCAGTAATTTATGTGTAAAATGGTCGTCGCTTGGAGAGTAGATTTGACTATGGGGAATGAAAAGAAGTAGACCAAGGATCTTGCAGCTGTGTTTATTCTTCCCCCATCCTGACCTCGCTCCTTTTAAAAATAAAAGGCGAAACGGAAGCATCAAGTTGTGAAGGTTTGCCAGTGATTGAGGTGCCAGAGCAGGATCCCAGGTTTCTTATTCTTATCCCCATGTATATCCACCCAATTGCCCTACCTACCTGGCTTACAAAATATAACATGGTTTCAGATCGAAGCTGCTGCTGCTGCTGCTACTAAGTTGCTTCAGTCGTGTCTGTCTCTATGCGACCCCACAGATGGCCGCCCACCCGGCTCTACGGTCCCTGGGATTCTCCAGGCAAGAATATTGGAGTGGGTTGCCATTTCCTTCTCCTATGCATGAAAGTGAAAAGTGAAAGTGAGGTCGTGTCCGACTCCTAGCAATCCCATGGACTGCAGCCTACCAGGCTCCTCCATCCATGGGATCTTCCCAGCAAGAGTACTGGAGTGGGTTGCCATTGCCTTCTCCGTCAGATTGAACCCCTTAATGGTCTCTCCTGGTTCAATAAATAAGAAGAGTGTTCCACATTTATGGAGCGCTTAGAATAATAGATAAAGGGTTTTCACAGATCGCACCTCGTTTGTAATGCTTGAAACAGCTGGAAACAGTTATTTGATGTTTTCCTTGAAGAGACTACCAGGGCTGTTTTTCTGTTTCCCAGGGGCCTAATGCTACAATCCTCTTGGTATCTGTGATGTTTCTGCTGCCATCAAAAGTCAACCAAGAGGTGAACCCACATTTTAGTGGGTTGATTGCCATTTTGTCTCTTGTCTGTTGCCCACGATACTTTCCTACTTTCCTAAGATCCTGTATTTGGGGGTGATGAAGAAGAAGGGGTGAAGAGAGGGAGAGAGGAAGGAAGGGTAGAGATTTTCCTGCCTGACACACAGAGCTGTTTCTGGTGCCTCAAGCCACTTTGTAGAATTCCATGATGAAACCTGGAGACTCAGTCAAGCAAGATGAAGGAAGGATGTTGGCGGGAGGATGGGGCAGAGGGCCATACCGTTTGGACTGTGACTGTGGTGAGAATTTCCAGGACATTCAATCAATTGCCCTCCCAAGTTTACTTTTCACTCTATTGTTGGTATTTTCTCAACAGCTCTCAGTCATGGGAATTTGGGATTCAGGGTCCTCATTTTATAAGCTCTTCCTATATAATAACAGCATTGTCAGGTAAATTATTTTTGGTTGATTATTAGGAGTAACAGCTATGGCTCTATTAATTTAAAATGATAAGAAGCTTTCACCATGTTATTTGAAATGCTTGTGGGAGTTGTATGAAGTCCCTCCAGGATTACTGACTTTGGGTTTAAAATCCTTATTACAGACTCTTGTCTTCTGTGTCCAAATCGTTGCATTCTCTTGAATTGTGGTCAACAATTTCTCAGCCCTTTTGAGTCACCGTGACGCAAACAGAACTGTGATCTATCCAGAAACACCAAAGCCATGTTTGGCTTTGGGCTGGCTCATGCCAAGTCTAAAAACAAGACTGTTTGTTCAGGTAAGTAGAACAAGATGCAAATGGAGCCCGAGGCCTTGATCCTTTTAAAAATGCTGGCTAAGGCTTCTTTCCTCACCATGAACTTTCCCACCATCCTCTCAAGAGGGTCACAAGAGGATGGAGTGAGACAGCTTGGAGCCTAAGGCCAGATTCACCATCACTGCCAGGGAAAACTAATGTGAAATGCTTGCTCTGCGTTCAAGGGTCCTTTGAGTTGGAAGGACGTTAAAGCCCATCTAGTCCAATACCCTCATTTTACCGGTGAGGATGCCAGAATCCAGAGAGATGACGTAACTGATGCAGAAATCACACCAGCTTAGCACTAGGCTATTTCTTTGCTTCTCAACGTCAGTTCAAGTAGTACATCCAGAAATGCACTTTTAAAAATAATGTCACCCTGGTTGTTGTCAGCCTGTTTTTAATGCTGTTTTATTCCACTAAGATCAGGAATTTTTTGCATTGAAATATGTGTGTGTGTATATATATAATAGAGTAGAAAAGCCCACAAAATCATAATCACAAAGAAAAATAAAATTGAATTTGTTGAATCCACTGCCACAAGGAAGGTAGTTTTTTTCTCTTAATAGATTTTTCAGACAAGTTTTCACTTCACAGCNCAAAACTTGAATAAGTACTGCACTCCGGGCTCTGTCTGCAAAGGAGCTGATGCGTCTGCTTTGGGGCTGGTCCGGGTCTCCATACTTGCAACTCTTTCCGGGGTTTTTCAATGTGCAGCCAGGGATGCCAGCCACTTCTCTAGGTCCTTGTTCTTCAACTAAGGATCTTAGGTCAGCAACATCAGTATCCCCTGGATGCCTGTAAGAAATGAAGATCCTCAGCCCCACCTCTAAGACCTACTGCCTCAGAATCTGCATTTCAGCAAGACCCCAGGTGACCCCTGGGTCCATTATAGTCAGAGAAGTGTAGCTGTAACCCCTTGTCTGTTAACAGGGGACAATAATGTTCATGACGTGGGGCATGCTTTTCCCCATGTAACCTCAAAAAAATAGAGGAGAAGCTGCAGGTATAGGCTCTTAAGCCTGCTTCACAGAGCTGTGTGACCTGGTGGGTTTGTGGTGTATCTGGTGAGGGGGTGGGGGCAGGGATGTTCCTTCCTGTGGTTTTCTTAAGACCTCTTAAGAGGCTGATGGTTAACATTTAAATGACCATGTAAAATGGTCCTATGAGTTTAATATGTCCCTTTGATCTGAGAAACTAGACTTCCTCCCCCCAGAATAAAATTTGCCTCCTTTTTCTATCACCTTTTAGTTTGCCTTGGGGACTATAAATCAACTCGAGTTGGCAGATGGACTTGAGGAACAATGCAGAAAGGTTTTTAGTAAAGGATGGTGATTAGTAAAATAGAGGAACCAGGCTGGACAAGTGGAGCTCAAGCTGGTCAGACATGTTTGTTTATGAGGGATCAGAAAACTGTGGCCCACAGGCCATGTCAACTCTTTGTTTAAATAAAGTTTTATTGGCGTATAGCCACACTCATTCAGTTAGATATCAGTTAGGTATCATCTACGCTCCTTTTGCACTGCAGCAGTAACACAGTCGCCCTGAGGGATAGCACACGGTCTGCAAAGCCAGAAACAATGCTCTCCGTGTCCTGAAGGCTGAGCTAGCCTTTCACAGAAAAGTTCGCCTATTTCTGAGTTAGACCAACTACTGAGTGAGGCCCAGGCTGGGTGTGCACTGGCCATCTGGACTCATTGACTTGTTGGGTTTCATGGCCCTGGCTATGCCTCTAATCCCAAGCAGGCATTGAGCAGCTGTGTGGTTGTGGCAGGGCCAGCTGGAGGGCCTGGTACAGACCCATCCACATGCTGGGAACAAACAGGAGAGAAGAGGTCATCTTTGTCTACGGAGAGCAGCATTTGTCTGTCGAATTGGTGGAAGATTGCTTGAACTTCTACCTAAAATATCCCCTTTATAAGTAACTGCATTTCAAAATAATATGGGGAAAAAGCCTGGCAAGAAAACCCTGAGTTAAACACAGAAATGCAAAATTTCCCATCAAGCTCACAAGCAAGGATGCTTACCTGGGAAAAGTGATAGGTAACTGAATGTGCCATCAGTCTATTTCAAGAAAGAAATTCCTTCTGCAGGGCAAGTTTTAAGCACTTGGGATATAGACATTAAGCCACCTGGGGGACACTATCAAAGTATGTCTAAAATAAAAGCATGTCCTATTTTCTTTTTTTCCTCTTCAGCATGCTATGGCGAAATCAAGGGTCACATAAGATGTGACCTCTGCTCTCAGTCTGAGAAACAGTTGTTGCTAACCATCTCGCAGTGACGCTTAGTGGGACAGGAATTAGAGAGAGTTGAAGAGAGGTAGGCAGGGAAAACCTCCCCAAACTCGGGCTCCTGAAACGGGATGCTCCCCTGATGATAACTCATATTTCTAAATGTAATTTTTTTCCTCCCCTATTTCTTTTGGGTCCCCTCTCTCATCCTAGATGGGCTTCTATTTCTTCCAGTAGGCAATTGGGAGGCCAAGAAATTAGTAGTTAGGGGCCCTAAGAAGGCTCCTGGGGGCAGCTAGATTGAGCTGGAGTGTAGCAATTAGCTATTGCCTAATTCCATCCAAATGATGTTTTAAGATTTGCAACAGTGATAAAAAGTGAGAGTTCTAAGTGGAGAAAAAAAAAAGAAAAAGAGCAAGAGACAGATACTAGCAGTCTTGGGTGGAACAGATTGTTTCAATTATATTCTTGCTGTTTCATTTTGCAAGTTTTTAATCAAACTGGAAGATGTGAAGTCTTTGCATAATCTCCCTGTATACAGGTTTTCTTGCCAGTGGATTCCCTCCAGCATGAGGCTGGCTCAGCTGTTGATCCCTGGCGTGGGAATCCCCCAAAGGGGCTCATTCTGCAGAGCAGAACTTGAAACGTGCGCTTGAAAGATGGATGATGCCTTGATAGAAATGGTGATACCCATTTGTTCAGTCATTCTAAGAAGTAGATTCTTTTTCCCAAAGCTTTCTTCAATACGCTGGCATTTATATATGTACATATAAGTAGAATTGGTTTGGTGGTTCTGACTGAAATGAGCAGCTAATGAGTTTGGCTGTGAGTGAATTTGATGTCAAGAGACTTCAAGAAATGTAACAGATGTGAAGATCTCTGTTTACAAGAAAGATACTTTTCTCTCTAACCACGACATGTGAGTTCTGAGAGGTTAACAGTCTCTTTTCTCTGTGTGTTTACATGAAGTTTCTGGAAATCATTGGGAGGATTCAGTACATGACAAGATTTTCCCAGGGGCAATATAAGAGGGATTTAGGGATGAAATTGGCCTGCGCATCAGGGATGGAAAAGGATTCCAAGCTCTTCATATGCTTTATGAATTAATATCTGTATGCATTACCTTCTCAATATAGCACTGAGCCAGGAAGTCTTATGTGCCATTGAAGTTAGCTGTAAAATACCCAAGTCTTGCTTAGATTGGGGCTATATTTTTGGCTTCTCAGGTGGTGCAGTGGTAAAGAATCAGCTTGTTAATACAGGAAATGTAAGTGATGCTGGTTCGATCCCTTGGTCAGGAAGATCCCCTGGAGAAGGGAGTGGCAACCTACTCCAGTATTCTTTCCTGCAAAATTCCATGGACAGAGGAGCCTGCTGGTCTACAGTTCATGGAGTCGCAAAGAGTGGGGCATGACTGGGCACACACATAGCACAGCATATTTTTTCTACTTTACTTATAACTTTGAAGTTTTAAGTATCATAGTTTCTTATCTGTTTTTTTTTTTCTTTTGCCTTTTTCCAGATTTTGCATTAGATACTGACATAGCCATCAATCTCACTTAAGGCCAATGCTTGTTGCACCTTATTGTCAACATTTGAGTGTACGGACCCTGAGCTCTCATCCTGCGCTTTGGAATCACCCCTAAAAACTGCAGCCTGAGAGATATGGGGGTTCTCCCCTCTTGTCAATCTAGAATAAACCCCATTTTAGAGTCTGGATAGTTCCTGTCCCTTCCTAGGAAGCACCAGAGGGAAGCCAGTGAAGTGGCCTCCATTCCTGTGGTGTATCCCCCTGAGAAGTAAGTCTTAGTTGCTCAGTCCTGTCTGACTCTGCGATGCCATGGACTGTAGCCCACCATACTTGTCTGTCCATGGGATTTCCCAGGCAAGAATTCTGGAGTGGGTTGCCATTCCTTTATCCAGGGGATCTTCCCAACCCAGGAATCGAACCCAGGTCTCCTGCAGTGCAGGCAGATTCTTTACCATTGTGGCTATAAACAAAAAGTGACATGTGGAAGGTGTTTAGCAGATTACAATGCACCTTCCTTCATCTCTGCAGGAACCCAATGAAGAAGACATAAGCATACTTTGGGGAGGTAGACTGCCCACTCAAATCCTCTGACTCCAAATAAACACCATTCTTTTTTCACTGCAACACGCATCCCACGTGCAGACCAGGAAATGAAGATCGGGAGAGAAGCAGGGTCCTAATGTGGGATTAGTAAACCTGCGTAACCACAGAGAGGGAGGAAGAGAAGTGCCTGGGTGATAGCAAAGGAGGGTGAGTATACAGGAAGCAGAGAAGTCTAGAGAAGAGTCATTTTTAAAGGATGGAACCTCAACTTTGAGTCAGGTCCCTTAGAGATCTCAGAGCTGCTCGCTTTTTTCCCAGCACGCCCCCCCAGTGCCTTGATCGAGACTGGGAAAGATCTGTTGAAAGCAAAAAAGTAGTGGGTATCTTCTCTAGTTTCCTTGACTTTGCTTTTACCACTTAAAAGAGAATAAGGTTGTTCTGCTCTGCTGGCCAGAGAAGGTGGTGGCCACCCACTCCAGTACTCTTGCCTGGAGAATCCTGTGGACGGAGGAGCCTGGTGGGCTGCTGTCCGTGGGGTCGCACAGAGTCGAACATGCCTGAGCGACTTAGCAGCAGCAGCAGCAGCTCCTCTGCTGGCCAGTGGTCTCTGTCACGACTGCTCAGCTCTGTCCTTACGGAGGAATCAGCCATAGACTGCATGGAAACAAATGGGCCTGGCTGTGTGCCAATCAAATTTATTTGCAAAAACAGCAGCCAACTGGAGCTCCCAGTTTGCTGACCTCTGCCTTGGAATAACTGCCTCCAACCTTCGTTGGAATGTGACTCTACATTACAGTCACCTGGGGAACAATAAGAAAAAACCCACCCCCAGGCCTTCCCTACAATAACTGAATCTTTCTGAAGTAGGGTCCAGGCATTAACATACATTTTTAAAGCTTCTCGTGAAATCCTAGTGGGAAAACAAGATGGGGAGCCACTGTCCTTGATCCTAAAACAGTGGCTCTCAAAGTACAGTCCCCGGGACAGATAGCAGCATCAGCATGACCTGGGAACTTGTTAGGAATCAAATTCTCAAGCCCAGCTCCAGACCTGTGTGTCTGTGCTCAGGCACTCAGTCATGTCTGATTCGTTGTGAACCCATGGACTGTAGCCCACCAGGCTCCTCTGTCCATGGGATTTCCCAGGCAGGAATACTGGAGTGGGTGGCCACTTCCTATACTAGGGGAGCTTCCCAACAAAGGAATCAAACCCACGTCTCCTGCATCTCCTGCACTGGCAGGTGGATACTTCACCACTGTGCCACCTGGGAAACCCTACTAGATGCCACACTGAGGGGCTGAGACCTGGGATCTGTGTTAACAAGCCTTCCATGTGGTTCCACAGAGAACCACACGTCCAGGGCCTAGAGAATAAGTATTCAGCCCCATAGCCCTCACTTCATGGGTAATTTAGATGTAATGTTCCAGACCCAGCACTAGATCTGGTATTAAAAATCCAGGTTCAAGCCCCCTCTCTGCCCTTTACTATACTTCTCTGAGCCTCATGGTCTCCATCTTTAAGAAGGACGATGTGCCATCTATATTGATACCTATATAGGTGCCTACAGTGGTCAAGTGATTAAATGTATGTGAAGGTGGTTATGAAACTGTCAAGCACCATCTTTGGTCTCCACCACTATTAAGTCTAAGATCACCGTTGACCACTTGGACTGAGGTAGAAGGATGTGCAATTACTGTTCACAGGCTCAGTCCATGGTTCTTGGTCCAGGAGGCTACTGTAACCCAGAGTGCTAATGCTAAACATAATACAGAAAGTTGTCTCATCCTTCCAACATGGTGATCCTGATTTCTGAACTGCAGCAAAGCCATGAAGAGAGGCAAGCAGGGCCAGAGTGGAGTGCCTGAGTCACCAAGGAGGCTAAGAAGACACAATTCCAAGAAAGCAGGGAAAGCATTTAGAATTAAGGCAGATGGGGTTGGCTCAAGGTCCACAGACCCTTGTGTGATGTAGACCAAGTGGGCAATGAGTCCTCCTGGAGACATTTTTCCAGGAGTCTCCAAGTCACACTGTTTAGTGCATCTTGATATATGTTACCTGTCAAGAAGTAGCACCAGCTACAATCACAAACGTATTCACAAATGTCGAGATACCTTCGTGAAGAACATACATAACTCGTTCCTAAGACAAACTGGAATGCTTTGGAGGAAAATATACAGTCCTGTAGGTTTGACATTTAAGGGGATATATATGTGACATACAATCACCCCTAGAACGTCTTTCAGAATATAATGCCCTGAAAGCAGCAGAATCGTATTTGGTGTGGTGATTCTTGAGCTCGTAGGAGACCAAAACCAAGATACTTCTCAGCATGTCTGCTGTTTTAGACATATTTGGATTTGAACTGAATGTTTCTAAAAGAAAGGCCCCTGGGGAATCAACCATCTTATATAGATTCTAAAGTTATTATCTGAACTTTAGGGAAAATTTCCACACCAAAATCAGCACCATCTGTTAAAGCTCCCTTGTCATATATCTTATTTCAAGATCCTGTGCTCTTAAACACTGTGATTTTTTTTCTTCCTTCTTTTTTGGTTCATTGACAGCATAAAAGTTGAGGAGAGGAGGGTCAGAAAGAGGCCTGTCATTCTTTACTTGGACAGAAGGCCAGGCAGTGCTATGGAGAAGTGTTGTTTACTTACGAAGATTACCTGTTCACTTCTGTTAGTCAAATGCTCTGAAAATGATTTTGCTGCGAAAGGCGGGGGGAAAATTGAAGTCAGTTAAAATGAGCCATGAAACGTCAGAGCCGCAGGTGTGGCTGGAGTCTAGGGAGGGGGGATTACCTCCTATGTCCCCCTTCTAACCTTGCTGAAATGCCCTGATCCCAGAGAATACCTCCAAGCTGCTTTTCTCAGAGCAACACGACTCCTAGTCCATAGATCTGTTGAAATATGAACCAAGCAGGGTGCGAATGAGCTCAAAATATGCTGATTTCCAGATGTTCCTTGATTCTCTCAAACACTGATTGCCCCCAAAGACCATCCTGAGTTGGTGGATGGCAGCGATTACTCATATTTCTTTTCTGCGATCACGGCCGTAATTTAAAAGCCCCATAGTCTTTCTCATGAGCCTATGTCTGGGTCTTGTCTAGGTCATATATTACTTCGCAGTATGAAAATTGCAGAGTCTCGCTGGATTGGGCTGTAAAATATCTGCACACTGATGCCATGCCAGTTGTTTGATTTGTTGCTCTTCCCAGGATGGGAAAACTTTTCAGAAATCTGAATGAAGGGTTGGTGTTTTATAGAGTGACCTTCCTTGAAGGAGAGGTTGTGGGAGTTCTCTCTCCTTTCTCTGCAATAATAACAACAACAACAAAAAATCAGAAAAACCAGAGGAGTTCATATTAACATGTTTTAGGGAAAGTAAAAGAATCCAAAGCAGTGAATTTGAGTTTGTAAGAGGAAAAATATATATTTGTAAAACATGCTTACAACCAAAATTATTATTGTGTTCTAAAATCTCAACCACCTGAGAACAGAAAAATAAATCTGGCATGTGAATAAGTTGGGATGGCAAGTGCTAAAACTTCTGGGAGCTTCATTTGAATCTGTTTCTCTGGTATCTGGGATAAATAAGGCATCAGTGAAACCCTTATGAAGGGTCTTCCACAGGTTTACGAGAGGAAGTTTAATATCTACCTCCAGAAAGATGGTTCCATAAGGAAGAAAGGATTTCCACATGTCTTTCTACTTCCACCCTGTTCAGAGACAAATTTGAAGCCACCCACCCACTGTCCCCTGAGCCTCTGAACTGACACATTTCCTCCCCATTGCTTAGGAGGGGAAATGTGACAGATCTCTCCAGTTGCACGGCAAGAAGGAGAAAAGACTTTGATCTGGGTTCCTGTGACAGCTCTGACTCATACAGGAAGTGACCTTAATGTCTCGGAGTCTTCAGTGTCTCATCTGTGAGATGCAGTTAATAATGCCTGAGGAGGAGAGGTTAAGTGTTCTGGCTAAATTCACACCTGGTTGGGGCAGAATGAGGACTTGAACCTGCTGGGCTCACAACAAAGATAGTGTTTAATCCATGGCATTAATACCTGACGAGGAGTAAATGGGCTAAGACCCAGAAAACCCTCACGACTGGGCGCAGGGCAGGAGGAGCCCTCTGTGAATAGCTGTTCCCATTTTCTTTGCCCGCACTCCCTGCACATCTGCCACATCCTCTATCGACCCCAAAGCATCTGATGCATCCTGTGACCTGAGATGGCACGCAATTAAGTAGGAGCAAAGGTAATTCCTGTGCCTTTCCTGCTTTCTGCCGCAATTATGGCTGCTCTGTCCTTGTATTTGTTTGCCTATTGCTTCTTGCTGGCAACAGATTTCTTCTCATGCCGTATAATATTATAGTCTAAGTTCTTCATTATTGATGATCATTTTAAAAACTAGAAATCATTCTTAGGCAGTCAGCTCTCCCTTTGGGGTCGGGAATTTGGAAGATAAGGCAGTCTCCTCGGGGGAAGACCTCACCTAGAGATCACCAGCGTCTGGGTGTAGCTGACACTGGAGGGTGTGGGGGAATCTACAAGCAGAAGTGGGTGACAGAGGATGAGATGGTCAGATGGCATTACTGACTCAGTGGACATGAATTAGAGCAAACTCCGGGAGATAGTGAAGGACAGAGCCTGGCATGCTGCTGTCCATGGGGTTGCAAAGAGTCGGACCCGACTTGGCGACTGAACAACAAGCAGCACAAATTGCAAATGAGGACAGAGAACCCACTGGCCCAGGAGCAGAGCTCACCAACGCTGCTTGCTCGCACAGACTGCATGCTCTTCCGCCAGCCCGCTCCCCTCTACCTCAGATGATGTTCTTGAATCCGCACCCCACACCAGCAGAGATGTTCTTAGATCTACCAGATCCTGTTTTTAGCTACTCTTGGTCCTGTAGTTTTCTGGGCAGCCATGTTCCCTAGTCTCCAAGTGCCTTGAGATGACATCCTTGAACCCTAACTGTACTCTAACGAATTGGTAAAGGAAACGAGAGAGATGGCCTTTTCTATTGAGAAATAATGTGTACCTGTATCCATTTATTTAATCCCCTTAACAAGCCTAGATTTTTTTAAAACATGTATTTATTATTTCGTTTTGGCTGTGCTGGGTCTTAGCTGGGCATGCTGGCTCTGGGTTTCGTCATCAGTTTCTCTCTAATTGCCACCATGGCTCCAGGGCACGTGGCCTCAGTAATTGCAGTGCACAGGCTTAGTGTCCTCACAGCATGCGGGAACTTAGTTCCCTGACCAACAATCAAACCCTCGTCCCCTGCACTGGAAGGTGAATTCTTAACCACTGGACCACCAGGGAAGTCCCAAGAAGCCTAGATATTATAGATAAAGAAGTGGAGTCACAGAGCAGCCGAAAGAAATGTCACCCTTTTAGAAACTTGCAGTAAACCCAAGTAAATGTCGGGTCCAGCCAGGACCTGATTTCCATATCACACACTTGAGGCTGATTTTAGAATTGAGTCACGGTGGGAGACAGCTGATGTTTTGAAAATGTTTTGACCCTAATATTGAAGTGGCTAACCTTCTCTCTTGTCATTCATTGCCCTTAGTTTAAGAGGAAGTGAGAACATAATATCCATTTTGAAATGAGACCCTGGGCCCGAACCGTTAACCCCGCCGGCTAAATCCTGCATCACTTAATTAAATGCTGTGACCATGGGCACGGAGTAGAGAGGTATTATTTTGGAGCTTTCTTTCCTGAGTGCTCCCTTCTTAGCATCTGCTGTCATTCACACGTGGGCACAGCTCTTTGATGCCTCACTTAGGGTTCATCATCGTCAGTCGGGGCCACAGCCTTAAGAAATTTACTGCTGAGAGAAAAACAAGTTAAATGTGAATATTTTGCAACTTAGGGTCACTATTTTATTGGAGCCCTGACAACAAGAATACATGAAAGATCAAAGGATGGGAGGATAATGTTCCTTGTAGGTCAAAACAGTGAAATATAAGTGGGCTGGCATAGACTGAAATATTGCTATTACTTTTGCTCAAACCTTTCTAAGAAGAACCATCCGTGAGAATTAAAATCTGCATAATATCTAAGTTTACAAGTTCAAAAGACAGAAACCATGAGACGTCTCATTTCTCCAGAGGGTGGTACCAACCCAACAGAAAGTGAAGTCGCTCAGTTGTGTCCGACTCTTTGCAACCCCATGGATTGTAGACGACCAGGCTTCTCCCTCCATGGGATTCTCCAGGCAAGAGTACTGGAGTGGGTTGCCATTTCCTTCTCCAGGGGATCTTCCTGACCCAGGGATCGAACCTGGGTCTCCTGAATTGGAGGCAGACGCTTTAACCTCTGAGCTACCAGGGAAGCTTGTCATAAAAGTAAGAGCTGGTTAAATGGCATCAGGGGCTGAGGGTGGAGATGAGCAATAATGGGGAAAAAGTCGTGGTAATAGCAGATCTGGAATCCTGAGGAAATTGTGACATATTCACACACAGGCTGCTGGGCATTAATAGAATTTTTTTTTAATATTTTACAAAATTTATATGAACAAGAAGGAAGTTTAAAAATAAGGTCATTCTGTTGCTTTGATTATATTGCTGCAAATTGACCAATGACCTGTGATTATCTTTCTTCCTGAATTTAAAGAATCAGTTGTTTATGATATGATGAGTAATCAGCTCAAATTTTACTTTTACACCAGTTATTAACATATAACAGAAAATTTCTAGTCCTTTAAGGAGGTCACGTTTTAAAGTTAGCAATGCATCTGTGTGGGTAAAACTCTCACATCATACCTCCTGTCGATAGACCTCTTCTGACCTCTTAACTCTCAATTTGGGGTAGTTTGCTCTTTACATTGAAGAAGGGAATGGCAACCCATTCCAGTATTCTTGCCTGGAGAATCCCATGGACAGAGAAGAGCCTGGTGGGCTATAGTCCATGGGGTCGCAAAGAGCAACTTTCACCCACTCACTCACTCACTCACTCTTTACATAGGGGACTCATAGAAGTTTTTTTCAGTAGAGCCCTGGTCTAGAAAATTCCTCCAGCAGAATCTTAGAAAGGAAAAGAATGTGATTTGAAAGAGGCTCATTTGAAAGATTCTGTGTGGAGTTCAGAGAAGACATAGATGGGCCACTGGGGCGGCATTAATGAGTAAGACACATCAGGAGGGCTGGACAGAGGCAAATTGAAGAATGAGATACGGACGTGAGATCCAGGAGGAGTCAAAGACGTGATACGGAAGTGAGATCCAGGAGGAGTCAAAGACGTGTGACTTTTGCTCCTAAGAACACCCAGAAACCAGAAAAGAAACAGCAATCAGAGGAAAAGAAGCCGGCCTGGGATGGGGGTGATGGGGATGGTAACTGCGACGAGGAAATGAGGACATGTGAGGCTGAGATGATCTAGAAAGCATGGATGTTCAGGTCAGGGCTCAGAAGAAGTGCCAGGGCTGCAGGACAGAGGTATTCCCAGGCCACACACTTATAGCAGTGTGGGAGAGACGGTAGAGAGCACGGACAGTGTGTTCACAGGAGATCTAAATAGCATCAGCAGTTAGGACCTAAAGTGAAGGACAGCAGGGCGAGAGGGATGAGCAGAGAAAGTGGGGAAATCCAGGCACACACAATGTTGGCTGAATCTGGAGGAGAAGAGCCTTCCGTGCAGGGACCTGAGTTTTCCATCAGATGGGAGGAGGGTGAGAACTGAGAGGGAGGTCAGGAGGCCTTCATGGAGGTCGACCAGCTTCAGGGCTCCTTTCAGGAATCCAAGGGACCCAGACAAGGATTTGGCTCAGCTCTTCAGTGGGCTGAGGGTCTGAGTCTAAGCCTTGGACTCTCTCAAAGGAAACTGCCCACACAGTGTCAGCATATCAACCTAGGTCAGGATTACTAAGCTACCACTGAGTGTGAAGCCTGCTGGTTAGCTGTGAAACTCCTCCTAACAACATACCCATCAGTAGGAAAAAATTTACACCCACCCCAGGTGCCAAAAAGAAAATTTTTTAAATAAAAAGTCCAAAGGGAAGTTCATGGAGCTAAATCGAGATCATTTTACTCCCACAGCTATATATCTGCAAATTAAAAGACTGAAATTATAAAGGCATCACACAACTGTTGAAAGTTCCTCTTCCTTTAAAAAGCTATAAAATTATATTCATCTTGAATACCTCCAAAGATGTGTATATACTGATATACACACATGTATACATCCCTTGCATGTGTAAATATGTAGACCACTATGTGTATAGAGCCAAAAAGTGGTTCTGTGTAATAAAAATCATTTTTTACAGTGCCATTGTACTTAAACCACTGTATAAGATTTTTCTCTTCAGTTTCAGTTGCAAATATTAACAGTATAATAAATGGAGGGAAAGGAGGCTCTGGTTTCTTTTGGTTCACAGTGAAAAATGAGAAAAGGATTACCAAGTGTGCAAATATTTGCTACATTTGAACATTTAATGCACGTCTATATAAAAGGTTTTAATGTACACTCCTTGCTAACATAACTAAATACTATTTAAAGAGATGTCTCTGGCCTCATTATTCATAAACATTTGGAAGTCAATGGAAAAAATGCAACACTGATTTATCTCCCTTTGTTACCTCTTGCTTCTTAGGGGATCATTTGTAAAATAAGGGGAGGAAATCCTTTCCAGAGGCACAGGTTATCATTATTTAATGGCTAAGTAAAATAATAATAGTTGTACATATAAAATAAATATATATAATAGCTAATATTTATGGAATGCTATCTCCCAGGCTGTTCTGAAGTAATAGGCTCTTTAATTAACCAAACTGCACAAAGGAGGAAACTCATCAGAAGTCTCATTCTCAAGTCAGGCTACCAGTTAGTTTGTTGCTGATGTCGTCTTGGGCTTCCAGGTGGCACTAGTGGTAAAGAACCCGCCTGCTAATGCAAGAGATGTAAGAGATGAGGGTTCGATCCTTGGGTCAGGAAGACCCCCTGGAAGAGGGCATAGCAACCCACTCCAGTATTCTTGCCTGGAGAATCTCATGGACAAAGGAGCCTCGGCTACAATCCATAGTGTCACAAAGAGTTGGACGCAACTGAAGCAATTTAGCACACATACACATACAGTGTTGCTCTTAATAATATCACCATAAAGGTTGTTACCATGCTGATATGTCATCAAGGTGAATCTTAAGTCTTTCTTGGATTCAGCCTGACATCTTCAAACAAAATGGCAGCAGATTTTTTTTAAACTTCAATTGAAAGTATGTTTTATAATTTGAGCAGATGTCAAAACCGTTTGGGAAATAGGTAAAGATAATAGTGATGTGTGATTTCCTTGAATAAGGTCTCAGTTCACAGACCTGCAATTAATTAATAGTGTCCGACTCTTTGCGACCCCATGAACTGTAGCCCACCAGGCTCCTCGGTCCATGGGATTTTCCAGGCATGAATACTGGAGTGGGTTGCCAGTTCCTTCTCCAATTAATAATGAATTAGGACTTATTGTGGAAATTGTCCTATGTACCACATTATAAAACTGATGCTGCTAAGTCGCTTCAGTCATGTCTGACTCTGTGCGACCCTGTAGACGGCAGCTCAACAGGCTCCCCCGTCCCAGGGGTTCTCCAGGCAAGANTCCTTCTCCAATTAATAATGAATTAGGACTTATTGTGGAAATTGTCCTATGTACCACATTATAAAACTGATGCTGCTAAGTCGCTTCAGTCATGTCTGACTCTGTGCGACCCTGTAGACGGCAGCTCAACAGGCTCCCCCGTCCCAGGGGTTCTCCAGGCAAGAACACTGGAGTGGGTTGAGTCCAAGGTAAATAACAGTGATCTAATGTAGAAGATATCTGGGAATTAATAGCAACATACCGATTATTTTAAGAGAGTTAATATCTTAACAGTGTTTCTCAAAGTAAGGTCTCCAGAGCTCCTACATTAGAAATACTGAAATTCTATTAAAATGCAGACTGTGGCCCCATCACAGACATTCTGAATCAAAATATGCCTAAATAAATACCCAGGTGTTCATTCTTACTCAAATCTAACAGGCACTGCCCTAAAACATGAACAAGCACTTGGAGGAATTTGCCTTTATTCCACTCCAGAAGTTGAAAATATACTGTTTTATTATTTAACTAAACCACCACTGTGACTTGAATTGTGTCCCCCAAAAAAGATTCATTGACTTCTCACTCCCCTCACCTGTGCATGAGGTCATAACTGGAAATAAGGTCTTTTCAGTTGAACTGAGTTAAGATGAGGTGATCCTGGAGTAGGCAGGCCCTCAGTTCAATAAGACTGCTGTCCTTGTAAGAAGAAGGGGACTTGGACAGAGACCCAGAGGAGACACCCACAGCGGAAGAAGGCCATATGAAGACAGAAACAGAGACTGGAGCAATGCCACTTTAAACCGAAGGAGTCCAAAGATGCTGGCAACCGCCAGAAGCTAGAAAAGAGGGTGGGAAAGAAGCATGCCGCAGATTGTCCCTTAGAGACTCCAGCAGGAACCAAGCCTACAGACAGCCTGAACTTAGACTCCAGGCCTCCAGACTATGACAGAATACATTTCTGTTGCTTTAAGCCATCCGGTTATTTTACTTTGCTACAGCACCCTAGAAAACTGTTTTGCTGTTGTTCAGTCGCTCAGTCATGTCCAACACTTTGTCACCCCAGGGACTGCAGCAGGTGAGGCTTCCCTGTCCTTCACTATCTCCCNAACGCTGCTTGCTCGCACAGACTGCATGCTCTTCCACCAGCCTGCTCCCCTCTACCTCAGATGATCTTCTTGAATCCGCACCCCACACCAGCAGAGACGTTCTTAGATCTACCAGATCCTGTTTTTAGCTACTCTTGGTCCTGTAGTTTTCTGGGCAGCCATGTTCCCTGGTCTCCAAGAGTCTCAAGATGACGTCCTTGAACCCTAACTGTACTCTAACAAAGTAGTAAGGGAAACGAGAGAGATGGCCTTTTCTATTGAGAAATAATGTGTACCTGTATCCATCTATTTAATCCCGTTAACAAGCCTAGATTTTTTAAAACATGTATTTATTATTTCATTTTGGCTGTGCTGGGTCTTAGCTGGGCATGCTGGCTCTGGGTTTCAGCGTCAGTTTCTCTCTAATTGCCACCATGGCTCCAGGGCACGTGGCCTCAGTAATTGCAGTGCACAGGCTTAGTGTCCTCGCAGCATGCGGGAACNTAAAACATGTATTTATTATTTCATTTTGGCTGTGCTGGGTCTTAGCTGGGCATGCTGGCTCTGGGTTTCAGCGTCAGTTTCTCTCTAATTGCCACCATGGCTCCAGGGCACGTGGCCTCAGTAATTGCAGTGCACAGGCTTAGTGTCCTCGCAGCATGCGGGAACTTAGTTCCCTGACCAACAATCAAACCCTTGCCCCCTGCACTGGAAGGTGAATTCTTAACCACTGGACCACCAGGGAAGTCCCAACAAGCCTAGATATTATAGATGAAGAAGTGGAGTCACAGAGCAGCCGAGAGAAATGTCACCCTTTTAGAAACTTGCAGTAAACCCAAGTAAATGTCGGGTCCAGCCAGGAACTGATTTCCATATCACACACTTGAGGCTGATTTTAGAATTGAGTCACGGTGGGAGACAGCTGATGTTTTGAAAATGTTTTGACCCTAATATTGAAGTGGCTAACCTTCTCTCTTGTCATTGCCCTTAGTTTAAGAGGAAGTGAGAACATAATATCCATTTTGAAATGAGACCCTGGGCCTGAACCGTTAACCCTGCCGGCTAAATCCTGCATCACTTATTAAATGCTGTGACCATGGGCACGGAATAGAGAGGTATTATTTTGGAGCTTTCTTTCCTGAGTGCTCCCTTCTTAGCATCTGCTGTCATTCACACGTGGGCACAGCTCCTTGATGCCTCACTTAGGGTTCATCATCGTCAGTCGGGGCCACAGCCTTAAGAAATTTACTGCTGAGAGAAAAACAAGTTAAATGTGAATATTTTGCAACTTAGGGTCACTATTTTACTGGAGCCCTGACAACAAGAATACATGAAAGATCAAAGGATGGGAGGATAATGTTCCTTGTAGGTCAAAACAGTGAAATCTAAGTGGGCTGGCATAGACTGAAATATTGCTATTACTTTTGCTCAAACCTTTCTAAGAAGAACTATCCATGAGAATTAAAATCTGCATAATATCTAAGTTTACAAATTCAAAAGATAGAAACCATGAGACGTCTCATTTCTCCAGAGAGTGGTATCAACCCAACAGAAAGTGAAGTCGCTCAGTTGTGTCCAACTCTTTGCAACCCCATGGATTGTAGACCACCAGACTTCTCCCTCCATGGGATTCTCCAGGCAAGAGTACTGGAGTGGGTTGCCATTTCCTTTTCCAGGGGATCTTCCCGACCCAGGGATCGAACCTGGGTCTCCTGAATTGGAGGCAGATGCTTTAACCTCTGAGCTACCAGGGAAGCTTGTCATAAAAGTAAGAGCTGGTTAAATGGCATCAGGGGCTGAGGGTGGAGATGAGCAATAATGGGGAAAAAGTCGTGGTAATAGCAGATCTGGAATCCTGAGGAAATTGTGACATATTCACACACAGGCTGCTGGGCATTAATAGAATTTTTTTTTAATATTTTACAAAATTTATATGAACAAGAAGGAAGTTTAAAAATAAGGTCATTCTGTTGCTTTGATTATATTGCTGCAAATTGACCAATGACCTGTGATTATCTTTCTTCCTGAATTTAAAGAATCAGTTGTTTATGATATGATGAATAATCAGCTCAAATTTTACTTTTACACCAGTTATTAACATATAACAGAAAATTTCTAGTCCTTTAAGGAGGTCACGTTTTAAAGTTAGCAATGCATCTGTGTGGGTAAAACTCTCACATCATACCTCCTGTCGATAGACCTCTTCTGACCTCTTAACTCTCAATTTGGGGTAGTTTGCTCTTTACATTGAAGAAGGGAATGGCAATCCATTCCAGTATTCTTGCCTGGAGAATCCCATGGACAGAGAAGAGCCTGGTGGGCTATAGTCCATGGGGTCGCAAAGAGCAACTTTCACCCACTCACTCACTCACTCACTCTTTACATAGGGGACTCATAGAAGTTTTTTTCAGTAGAGCCCTGGTCTAGAAAATTCCTCCAGCAGAATCTTGGAAAGGAAAAGAATGTGATTTGAAAGAGGCTCATTTGAAAGATTCTGTGTGGAGTTCAGAAAAGACATAGATGGGCCACTGGGGCGGCATTAATGAGTAAGACACATCAGGAAGGCTGGACAGAGGCAAATTGAAGAATGAGATACGGACGTGAGATCCAGGAGGAGTCAAAGACGTGATACGGAAGTGAGATCCAGGAGGAGTCAAAGACGTGTGAGTTTTGCTCCTAAGAACACCCAGAAACCAGAAAAGAAACAGCAATCAGAGGAAAAGAAGCCGGCCTGGGATGGGGGTGACGGGGATGGTAACTGCGACGAGGAAATGAGGACATGTGAGGCTGAGATGATCTAGAAAGCATGGATGTTCAGGTCAGGGCTCAGAAGAAGTGCCAGGGCTGCAGGACAGAGGTATTCCCAGGCCACACACTTATAGCAGTGTGGGAGAGACGGTAGAGAGCACGGACAGTGTGTTCACAGGAGATCTAAATAGCATCAGCAGTTAGGACCTAAAGTGAAGGACAGCAGGGCGAGAGGGATGAGCAGAGAAAGTGGGGAAATCCAGGCACACACAATGTTGGCTGAATCTGGAGGAGAAGAGCCTTCCGTGCAGGGACCTGAGTTTTCCATCAGATGGGAGGAGGGTGAGAACTGAGAGGGAGGTCAGGAGGCCTTCATGGAGGTCGACCAGCTTCAGGGCTCCTTTCAGGAATCCAGGGGACCCAGACAAGGATTTGGCTCAGCTCTTCAGTGGGCTGAGGGTCTGAGTCTAAGCCTTGGACTCTCTCAAAGGAAACTGCCCACACAGTGTCAGCATATCAACCTAGGTCAGGATTACTAAGCTACCACTGAGCGTGAAGCCTGCTGGTTAGCTGTGAAACTCCTCCTAACAACATACCCATCAGTAGGAAAAAATTTACACCCACCCCAGGTGCCAAAAAGAAAATTTTTTAAATAAAAAGTCCAAAGGGAAGTTCATGGAGCTAAATCGAGATCATTTTACTCCCACAGCTATATATCTGCAAATTAAAAGACTGAAATTATAAAGGCATCACACAACTGTTGAAAGTTCCTCTTCCTTTAAAAAGCTATAAAATTATATTCATCTTGAATACCTCCAAAGATGTGTATATACTGATATACACACATGTATACATCCCTTGCATGTGTAAATATGTAGACCACTATGTGTATAGAGCCAAAAAGTGGTTCTGTGTAATAAAAATCATTTTTTACAGTGCCATTGTACTTAAACCACTGTATAAGATTTTTCTCTTCAGTTTCAGTTGCAAATATTAACAGTATAATAAATGGAGGGAAAGGAGGCTCTGGTTTCTTTTGGTTCACAGTGAAAAATGAGAAAAGGATTACCAAGTGTGCAAATATTTGCTACATTTGAACATTTAATGCACGTCTATATAAAAGGTTTTAATGTACACTCCTTGCTAACATAACTAAATACTATTTAAAGAGATGTCTCTGGCCTCATTATTCATAAACATTTGGAAGTCAATGGAAAAAATGCAACACTGATTTATCTCCCTTTGTTACCTCTTGCTTCTTAGGGGATCATTTGTAAAATAAGGGGAGGAAATCCTTTCCAGAGGCACAGGTTATCATTATTTAATGGCTAAGTAAAATAATAATAGTTGTACATATAAAATAAATATATATAATAGCTAATATTTCTGGAATGCTATCTCCCAGGCTGTTCTGAAGTAATAGGCTCTTTAATTAACCAAACTGCACAAAGGAGGAAACTCATCAGAAGTCTCATTCTCAAGTCAGGCTACCAGTTAGTTTGTTGCTGATGTCGTCTTGGGCTTCCAGGTGGCACTAGTGGTAAAGAACCCGCCTGCTAATGCAAGAGATGTAAGAGATGAGGGTTCGATCCTTGGGTCAGGAAGACCCCCTGGAAGAGGGCATAGCAACCCACTCCAGTATTCTTGCCTGGAGAATCTCATGGATAAAGGAGCCTCGGCTACAATCCATAGTGTCACAAAGAGTTGGACGCAACTGAAGCAATTTAGCACACATACACATACAGTGTTGCTCTTAATAATATCACCATAAAGGTTGTTACCATGCTGATATGTCATCAAGGTGAATCTTAAGTCTTTCTTGGATTCAGCCTGACATCTTCAAACAAAATGGCAGCAGATTTTTTTTAAACTTCAATTGAAAGTATGTTTTATAATTTGAGCAGATGTCAAAACCGTTTGGGAAATAGGTAAAGATAATAGTGATGTGTGATTTCCTTGAATAAGGTCTCAGTTCACAGACCTGCAATTAATTAATAGTGTCCGACTCTTTGCGACCCCATGGACTGTAGCCCACCAGGCTCCTCGGTCCATGGGATTTTCCAGGCATGAATACTGGAGTGGGTTGCCAGTTCCTTCTCCAATTAATAATGAATTAGGACTTATTGTGGAAATTGTCCTATGTACCACATTATAAAACTGATGCTGCTAAGTCGCTTCAGTCATGTCTGACTCTGTGCGACCCTGTAGACGGCAGCTCAACAGGCTCCCCCGTCCCAGGGGTTCTCCAGGCAAGAACACTGGAGTGGGTTGAGTCCAAGGTAAATAACAGTGATCTAATGTAGAAGATATCTGGGAATTAATAGCAACATACCGATTATTTTAAGAGAGTTAATATCTTAACAGTGTTTCTCAAAGTAAGGTCTCCAGAGCTCCTACATTAGAAATACTGAAATTCTATTAAAATGCAGACTGTGGCCCCATCACAGACATTCTGAATCAAAATATGCCTAAATAAATACCCAGGTGTTCATTCTTACTCAAATCTAACAGGCACTGCCCTAAAACATGAACAAGCACTTGGAGGAATTTGCCTTTATTCCACTCCAGAAGTTGAAAATATACTGTTTTATTATTTAACTAAACCACCACTGTGACTTGAATTGTGTCCCCCAAAAAAGATTCATTGACTTCTCACTCCCCTCACCTGTGCATGAGGTCGTAACTGGAAATAAGGTCTTTTCAGTTGAACTGAGTTAAGATGAGGTGATCCTGGAGTAGGCAGGCCCTCAGTTCAATAAGACTGCTGTCCTTGTAAGAAGAAGGGGACTTGGACAGAGACCCAGAGGAGACACCCACAGCGGAAGAAGGCCATATGAAGACAGAAACAGAGACTGGAGCAATGCCACTTTAAACCGAAGGAGTCCAAAGATGCTGGCAACCTCCAGAAGCTAGAAAAGAGGGTGGGAAAGAAGCATGCCGCAGATTGTCCCTTAGAGACTCCAGCAGGAACCAAGCCTACAGACAGCCTGAACTTAGACTCCAGGCCTCCAGACTATGACAGAATACATTTCTGTTGCTTTAAGCCATCCGGTTATTTTACTTTGCTACAGCACCCTAGAAAACTGTTTTGCTGTTGTTCAGTCGCTCAGTCATGTCCAACACTTTGTCACCCCAGGGACTGCAGCAGGTGAGGCTTCCCTGTCCTTCACTATCTCCCAGAGTTTGCTCAGACTCACGTCCATTGAGTCGATGATGCCACGCCACCATCTCATCTTCTGTCGCCCCCTAATGCAAAGAGACAACTCATTGAAAAAGACCCGGATGCTGGGAAAAATTGAGGGCAGGAGGAGAAGGGGACAACAGGGGATGAGAAAACTGTAGGTACAAACCTAATAACTAGAGCGGTGGCAGGGAAGTTCTTCCTTCACCCATCGCTCTTAACTGCCCCTCTTCTCTCCCTTTGTGGGTTCAGAACCTTCATCAGGGTCTCCTCTGGCACCTTTGATTTCCTTATGCTTCTCCCTGAAGCTGTCTCCAGCCAGCGCATCTGCAGTCCTGGTCCCCTCTGTCAGCTTCCCATTCATTAAATACCTTGGAGAACAGCTGGCCTGTGTTTGGAGTTGGTTTTGCCTACCTCTCTCCCTGCAGAGAGGTGAGAAATTTCCTAATTCACTGGATGGCCAATGTCACCCTGAAGTGTGAAGTTTTTAAAAATTAAACTTGAAAACATGTCCGAGAATCCCGTGCCCTGCCAGCACTGATTAAACGTGGGCAAGGCAGAGAGAATAAAGTAACAGAGAAGTGATCCTTGTCATTTTCCCCAGATTACGTTTCCCCCCACTGCAGAGCACGTCTGTCACTCTGGGACCCTCCACTTACAGGGCAGGCCGAGTCAAGGTCATTTTGCTTTTCATTGATTCTACAGCTCTGGCATTCCTCATAAGGATTTACAGTATTTAACCCACCAGGAGAAGCCGTGAACTATAAGTGGCTTCCCGTTTGCCAGGAAGCCGGCTGTTTCGTAAGTGACACCAGCTATGGAGTCCCCTCTACAACTCTCTCAAATGAAAGCCTGCAGCCTCCGCTCCTGCACAAAGAAGCCCGGCCTCTCACTTGACAGGCTGATCCTTCCTTTGGCTTCAAATCAGCATGGGGTTGTTTAGCTTACTGAGTAGGGTAATCCAGATACAGGGAGACAGGAGAAAACCCAGTGAGCCGACTCACGCTGTTCATTTGATCTGTCAGCGTCCTCCACGGCCCAGACTGGGAGGGAGAAAATGAAAGTTGAAGAGCATAAAATAGGGAAAATAGAAAATTAAGAATAGGATTGGATGACTTGTGAAGCCTTATCACATGTGTTCCAAGGGGCTGGGGGGTACACAGCAGACACTGAAGATAGAGATCTGTGAAGAAGAAGTGAACGAATTAACTTGGAGGGAAAGTTAGTCGCTTAGTTGTGCCCAGCTCTTTGTGACCCCGTGGACTGTAGCCCACCAGGCTCGTCCATGGACTTCTCCAGGCAAGAATACTGGAGTGGGTTGCCATTTCCTCTCCAGGGGATCTTCCTGACTCAGGGATCGAACCCAGGTCTCCTGCATTGTGGGAGGACTCTACCTGACTTAGAGGACTTGTTCTTAAATGAAGCATGATATCATTGTGACTGTGACTGAAAACTTTTCATCCTTAGAGTAGAGGTAAGGGAGTTTTAAATACGCGGCTGGTAGTTGGTGTTGGTGAACACACTGATGGTGTTCTTGTATCTGTGAGTACAATATTAAAATGAAGCCCAGAGCAAAACGAGGGGGGGGGG
>SJYA01001714.1:714454-850323 GCA_006410615.1 Neotragus moschatus | reverse complement strand
ATCAGGCTCTACTTGGGGAAGATGCACATGAAGATAAATTATTGGTAAACATTTCTTCTTTGGCATCTTCAAAATACACTGTCTTGCCACCTTCCTCTAACCTGGTGATTGAGTCTCACTTGTGTACACGTCACTAGATGTCTCCTCCTTCAGAGCCTATTGGTGGAGCTGTTCTTTTCCATCTTGGCCACATATTAGAATCACCTGGACAGTTTTGAAAAAATCCCAGTACTCAGTCTGTGCCTGAGGTAAATTAATTTCATCACTGTCTCTGTGGTCCAGACCCAGCCACCAATATTTTTTAAAACTCCACAGATGAAGGACTTCCCTGGAAGTCCACTGGTTAAGATTCTGTGCTCCCAGTGCAAGGGGCACAGGTTTGAACACTGGTCCAGGAACTAAGACTCCACATGTCAACGCGGTGAGGCCAAAATAAAAAAACTTTCCAGATGCTTCTGATTTGCAGCTGAAGATGAGCACCACTGTACTGGGGAGGAGCTCTGTTCCAGACTCAGTCTTAGGAGAAGGCAAAATAGCAGACAAAGCACATGGCGCCACTTGAAGGGGATTCACTGGACCCCAAGTATCTCTCTTGGTGGCCCATNAGATTGAGAAGATCCCCTGAAGAAGGAAATGGCAACCCACTCCAGTATTCTTGCCTGGGAAATCCCATGGACAGAGGAGCCTGGCGGGCTCCAGTCCATGGGGTTGCAAGGGACTAGGGACTAACAGCAACAGCAACATACCCTTCAAAGCACTACTGAAAATAAAGAAAGAAAGTGAGCAAAAGTTAGCAGCATCTAAATGAAACTAAGGAGAGGAGAACTCAGTAAAGATAAAAATTCATGGGAAAAAAAAATATATGATGTGGCAACTTTTTCCCAAACTTAAAAAAAAAAAACACCACCTGGGAACAAGAGAACCACAGTGATCCCTCTATGCTCTCCTGCCTAATGAGGATTTCTGAAAGCAAAATACACCTAGAGTGAGTCCCCACAATGTGGTAATTTACAAAGCAGCCCCTATTCCATGCTGACACTGAAATAAACTGGTTTCTTGGTGCACCAGCGCCTTTTGTGGAAAAAACAAAGCTATTGGAAAGAACTCACATAGTGGAAGGTTCCAGAGAGAAGGAGATGGCAAAACTGAGTCTATGACTGCACCTCAGATTCACTCAACCATATCCTTCCTGAAGCAACCTACTTCTGTTTCCTCTTGAACTAAGTCAAATAGTAATCACCCTTTCCCTTGAGCATGAATATCTGCTAAATCACCTACAGCTCTGAAGGAGGGCAAGTCGGTGGCTTTATCATGGATTCGGGCTCCCTTCTGTGACTCTAACCCACCACCCTGACTCCCTCTATCTTGGGTTTCAGNGGGGTTGCAAGGGACTAGGGACTAACAGCAACAGCAACATACCCTTCAAAGCACTACTGAAAATAAAGAAGAAAGAAAGTGAGCAAAAGTTAGTAGCATCTAAATGAAACTAAGGAGAGGAGAACTCAGTAAAGATAAAAATTCATGGGAAAAAAAATATATGATGTGGCAACTTTTTCCCAAACTTAAAAAAAAAAAAAAAAAAACACCACCTGGGAACAAGAGAACCACAGTTATCCCTCTATGCTCTCCTGCCTAATGAGGATTTCTGAAAGCAAAATATACCTAGAGTGAGTACCCACAACGTGGTAATTTACAAAGCAGATCCTATTCCATGCTGACACCGAAATAAACTGGTTTCTTGGTGCACCAGCGCCTTTTGTGGAAAAACAAAGCTATTGGAAAGAACTCACATAGTGGAAGGTTCCAGAGAGAAGGAGATGGCACAACTGAGTCTATGACTGCACCTCAGATTCACTCAAACATATCCTTCCTGAAGGAACCTACTTCTGTTTCCTCTTGAACTAAGTCAAATAGTAATCACCCTTTGCCTTGAGCATGAATATCTGCTAAATCACCTACAGCTCTGAAGGAGGGCAAGTCGGTGGCTATATCATGGATTCGGGCTCCCTTCTGTGACTCTAACCCACCACCCTGACTCCCTCTATCTTGGGTTTCAGCAACTAACTAGACCTGAAACAGAAAGAGGCTGTTAAACTTAAGAGAATCAGATCCTGGCAGCGTCTCCTCATGAAATTCCCTCATGGGCTGGAGTAATGTCTCAGAAACAGTCCAGATGATTTCAAGGAGGCAAGGGCAGACCGGTAATTAAACCGCACGAATCAGGAAGACTTCAAAATAGAGAATGAAGGGCAAGGAAAGGAGACGGAAGGAAACGAAGTAAAGAGGCAGGCCAGCAGAGTCCTCACTAAGTAGTCTGGGGCTCGGACTTGCTGCTTTCGCTTCTGTGCCACTTCTTGTGCTTGTCCACCATTCTGCCTCCACCCTTCTGTCCAGTCCCTTATAGAATATCTTGAAATCACACATGGCGCTTCTGTTTCCTTCCAAGACCCAGCTGATGCAGCCCTCCAGCCCAGGATGGACCAACCGGGAACTGTATCTTCATTCTTCCACGGTGTGGGAGGTTCTCCAGGTGCTAAGCCACTGAAACATCAACCTTAACACAGAAATGTGTAGAAATGCCCAAAAATGGCTCCCAGAGAATCTTAGGCCCTGAAAGAACCTGCTCAGGATCTATAAGACCATGGAACCCTTAGCTAAAGGAAATGAGAGTTCTTTTCTCTTGATCTTAAGTCAGTTTACAGCTCCTGAAGAGCCCCAGTGGTTTCTACCACATGCCATGAAAGATGGCGTATAGTCAGATGGTTAAGGAAGGGACCCCCTGCCTTTCTCAGTGAGAATGGGAGAAGAGGAAAGTGGGTACACAGTTCCAGGAAAGAAGAGAAAGGAGATGCTACCTTGCATATAGGAGTCACCTGCCATCACAAAGTGTGACCCTCTTTCTACCAAACCACCCAGCATTAGGAATATACTCTGTGTCAATAAAGCTTAGAAGTGGGGCTTCCCCGGTGGCTCAGTGGCAAAGAATCCACCTGCCAATACAGGAGAGATGGGTTCAATCCCTGGTCCAGGAAGATCCCAGATGCTGGAGCAACTTGGGCTCATGAGCCACAACTATCGAGCCTGTGCTCTAGAGACTGGGAGCCACAAGTGCTGAGACCTATGGGCCCCAGAGCCCGTGCTTCTCAACAAGAGAAGCCACCACAGTGAGAAGTCTGCACATCACAACTAGAGAAAAGCCTGAGCAGCAACGAAGACCCGGCGCAGGGAAAAATAAATAAATAAATAAATTATTAAAGCTCAGAAGCCACTGATAAGGCCAACAAAGCGCATCTTTCTTTGCATTCATTTCCTCGAAACCCTTTTTTTCATCATTTAATCCAAAACTTAATTTGGGGGGAATTTAATGTTTAACAAATCACGAGTGTTTGATGTAATGTGAGATTGCTTTCTCCTCCCGTATCCCCAAACCCTCGTGAAAATGAGATNGCTCAGAAGCCACTGATAAGGCCAACAAAGCGCATCTTTCTTTGCATTCATTTCCTCGAAACCCTTTTTTTCATCATTTAATCCAAAACTTAATTTGGGGGGAATTTAATGTTTAACAAATCACGAGTGTTTGATGTAATGTGAGATTGCTTTCTCCTCCCGTATCCCCAAACCCTCGTGAAAATGAGATGCTGCACCTCGTTTGGGGATTTGGGGGAGAAAATAAAACAATCTAGATCTAGGTCAGCAGAAAGTCTGTGTTCCATGTAAGTAAGCCTCTCCGCTAATTAACACTTTCCTGAGGAAAAAAAAAAAAAAAGGAGTGAAAGACGCGTGTGAGGAACATATATATTCTTCTGTAAATGGCACGATTTCAGATTCAGTGAACTAGCACTTAGGCCCTTCCAGTTGGAAGAGTCATCATGTGTACTGAAAATTAAAGTTTTGGAAAGCGNATGCTGCACCTCGTTTGGGGATTTGGGGGAGAAAATAAAACAATCTAGATCTAGGTCAGCAGAAAGTCTGTTTGTTCCATGTAAGTAAGCCTCTCCGCTAATTAACACTTTCCTGAGGGGGGAAAAAAAAAGGAGTGAAAGACACGTGTGAGGAACATATATATTCATCTGTAAATGGCACTATTTCAGATTCAGTGAACTAGCACTTAGGCCCTTCCAATTGGAAGAGTCATCATGTGTACTGAAAATTAAAGTTTTGGAAAGCTTCGAAGGCTGAAAATTCAGCCAGTTACCTGACAGAACTAATTAAATTTACTGGACTGTTCATCAGTATTTACTAAATGATGGACCCCAAGCTTTAACTCTGCACTTTTGGCTTCAAGAATTAAAATAGTGTGGAAAGAGAGAAGTAACCAAGATGTCAGCTTGCTTACTCTTCCAGAAAGCAATATTCAGGCTTTCATGTGGTTCATGTAATTGATCCAGTGATCCTGAAGAAAGAATGCTTACCCCTTAGAGCAAAAGCTATACTTTTCTTTCCTTCCTAATTGCCCAAACACTGTGCATATAGTAACACACAGAAAGAGCAAATGAACTTGCACCCATGCACACATGTGAGTTGTTTTTTTTTTTTTTTTTTAATTTTCACTGGGGGCATGNAGGCTTTCATGTGGTTCATGTAATTGATCCAGTGATCCTGAAGAAAGAATGCTTACCCCTTAGAGCAAAAGATATACTTTTCTTTCCTTCCTAATTGCCCAAACACTCTGCATATAGTAACACACAGAAAGAGCAAATGAACTTGCACCCATGCGCACATGTGAGTTGTTTTTTTTTTTTTTTTTTTAATTTTCACTGGGGGCATAGTTGCTTTACAATAGTGTTAGCGTCTGCTGTACAGCAAGTGAGTCGGGCATATATATATAGCTCAGTTGGTAAAGAATCTACATTCAATGCAGGAGACCCAGGTTCAATACTCTGGGGAGATGAATGGCAGCCCACTCCAGTATTCCTGCCTGCAGAATCCTATGGACAGAGGAGTCTGGCAGGCGGACACGACTTAGCGACTAAACTACCACCGTATATATGAGTGTATATATATATGTGTATATATACATATATACATAATACATATGTGTATATATACATAATACATATATATACATAATACATATATATTTGCACACATATCCCCTCTTTTTTTGATTTTCTTCCCATTCAGGTCACCACAGAGCATAAGTAGAGTTCCCTGTGCTATACAATAGGTTCTCATTAGTTATCTGTTTTGTACATAGGAGTGTATATACGTCAGTCCCAATCTCCCAGTTCATACTGCCCACCTATCTATCCCCTTTGGTGTCCGTAGTTTGTTTATTGTCTACATCTGTGTCTCTATTTACACTTTGCAGATTGACTCATCTGTACCATTTCTCTAGATCACACATATGTGTGTGTTCACAGCTCTTTGAACAAGCACCTGGGCAGAGGTGACCCCAGGACCACCTACGCCTGATCTTTTTTTTTTTTTTTTTTTCATTTTAAAGACCACTGGGAACTTTCTGTAATTTCCCAGAGTAATCAGTATATTTTCCCAAAATTATCTTTTTAATCAAGTCTTAGGTAAACCTGTTTCCTCTGGTTCTGTCTTCAGGAAAGACAATTTAAAAATTACCAAGCAAAAGTGAGGAACCCTCTCAGCTTGTTTTGGAAGGATCACCTCTTTACACCAACAGAAGTAAAATCCAATTTTTGGCGTAAGTCCTGGGTTTTCTGAAATTTGGACTTTCTTCCTAACTGTGTAAGTAAGGGAAACTTAGTGGCACACATCACTCATAAATAAGCAACATAAATACCAGTCCACTTTCAATCGTCTTTGGGGAAACCCTTGAAAACCCCTACCTACTTAAATAAATAAATACATTGCAGATGGCCTGAGCCCTTTTTAATGTCTATAAAAAAAAGACATTCACGGGTCTGTAAAAGACATTCAATTTGACTTGAGGAAGAGAGTTGATTTTCCACGTCAAAATAATTTGAAGAAGTGAGGAAATGAAAACTATTTTCAAAAGGCTATTTAATCCTCCTTTTATTGCAGTGAAAAGAATGAAGAGGATGAAGCATGTCAGAATTTGTGATTTATGGACCACTGTGGCACACATATTATTTTTAAAAATTCAGAAATAGCTGCTAATGAGAAAAAGAACCAAAATCAAATCGGCAAATCTTACATTTATTCATTTGGTGGGAAAAAAAAAAAAAAACTTGGGAGGTTAAGATTGTGTACCTGTTAGCAAGGACTCCCCAGCACTGTCAGAAGCCTAATGATATGGTTCGTATCACCCTCGCCCCAGGAACAAAACAGAACTCTTCAAAGAAAGTACACAGCAGCAACCTAGGACGGAGGCTAAGTCCACACAATCACCATAATTATTTACATTCAGAGTGCCTTTGGCTGAGGTTTTTTTCTTTTAAGAGATGAAAGTTATTCTCTAAGTACCAATACTTAAGGACCAAATCTATTAACAGCCAGCCTCTGGCGTTCTCTCTCTCAGATTCCAGTATGCTTCCACTACTGTTTTTATACTTATCTGCAATAAAAAGGTGATTCCTCCGAGTGCTTTGGATTTAGCTGAATCAGACATACCATCTGGCTCCTTCTCAGCCTATTCCCAAGCTCAGTGTAGCAGGAAAGGGAGAGCTCTTTCAAGTCCCCAAGGATTCCTAGGGTGGGGCGGACAGGGGGAATTTTTTCTTTCTTCACTACTTTCCGTTTCACAAGAGAAATCGTCTCAAGGAGAGGATTTCTAATGCACTTTTGTTAGCTACAGCCCATTAAATATGTAGGGCTGGATTTCCAACTTATGTCTGCAGCCCTATGGGGGAATTGGCTCTTTGTCATGGAGACCCAGGGGACAAGATGGTCCGTGCAGTTTTATGAATAAAAGATCCATTTTCTCGTTTTAAAGCCAGAAGTTTTTAGGACTTTCAGTTTTTTTCACACTTGCATTTTTGAGAAACAGCCTAGATTTTATGGTGAAGTACACATATAGAGTGTTCTTAGCAGCACCTGAAAATTATTTCTGCTGGTAGATAAATAGATAATAGTAGATAGATACAGTCAAGACCAATATAAGCCACTGATGTGCATAACCACAAGTGTGATTGAGCAAACAACATTCGGTTCTTTGAGTCTCCTGGGGAAGATGGACTGATTACAATGTTAGACGGACAAATCTGTAGTCTTTTGTTTGTTTGGAAGGTTTTTCTAAACTATGGTTTTTCTAAACTAAGGTTTTTCTAAACTTGTTTTTAGAAAGTTAGGAAATTACTTTCAGGGCTGCTCAAACTATACTGGTGTTAGAAACAGTTGATAATTAGGAAATTGCGAGGCAGCTAGAATCATGGCAGTGTTCAAGAAGGTCTAAAAAATTCTCACAAGCCAGTAATTTGGAGGGAACACAAAGATTTCCAGAACACTGCACCATTCCCTCCCCAAATATATTTTCTATCCTTTTTGAAATGAGTGAGACCTACCATCAGGACTCATCGCTTTTAGAATGAGTTGAAATGGGCCAGCCGGCCATTTCTGTTGTCACAGCTAATTTAAGAAAGCAGGCTCTGGAGCCCGACTGTCAAGGTTCAAAACCAGGTCCTGCTACTTGTACTCTGTGATTAAGGCCACTTGATTTAACCTCTTGGAGCCTCAGAGTCCTCATTGTTCAAGGCTGCTGGGAAGATTAAACAGTGAGATGTGAGCACTGGGTTTAACATGGCATCTGCCACATACATGTACTTGGTGACATTTCGCTAAATGAAAAGGCCACAGGAGAGCTACTGTTCTCAGTCTGTAAAGAGAAGGCACCGTGAACTACCTCTCACCATTTTTTTGCAAATTAGAGGTAATATGTATATCATTGCTAAGTGTGTCATAGGTTGGTAGGTAATACTGCAGTTGTTATGACTATTGTCAGCATCTGTCTTGTCTCCTGAGTGTATATATCAGTGAACATCCACTAAACTGCAGTTTCCTGAGGACCAGCAGGACTAGCTTTGTGGGTATACAGCTTGGGCAGCTGTATGGAACCCACCTTTAGAATGGCCTGCACTTGATTTAATATTCTGCTCTGGCAGAGTTGAAATTCTTCATAGTGTTTTAACAAGGACCTGTACAGTATTTGCATTTTCCACTATTGTCCTCGAATTATGTAGTTGCTCCTGAGGGCAAAGTTTCTTTGAGTATTGTTAAGGCTTGTCTTTCTACACCTTAGGTTTGCATTAAATGTTCGTGACTTGAATGGACGTTGCTGGCAAAGAATAATGACTGCACATGAATTTATGTATTCGAGGCTCACTTTCATAAATCAAGGCTCTTCCTGAGTTTGTCTCATTGTGTGTCAGCCTATTGGCCAATCACAAGACTCCCTGATGACAGTATTCATTCAAAGAAATTCTGCAAATGTAGAACTGGATTGAATATTTGCAGGATCTTTGTTCACAACTTCAGATGGGAAGGTTTGCTAACCATTAAAAATTATTTTGTGGAGCAGGATGGATAAAGAGCAGCAAAAAATGTTATTAAGACCTTGAGTAAAGGTGGCTGCTAGTGTTTTTAATATCGGCACAGTTAACAACTGCCTTTACATATTTCCTGATCAACATAAAAAGGCATGTAAGACAAAGGAAATAAATTATAATTCCATTAACCATCACATGCTGTAAAAGTATCTATTATAAAAAGAAAATCTTTCCCAACTAAGTTTTACTGTTCTGGATCTGAACTTTTTTCACAAAAATAAAGACTCAAATACTACACTTGAGTTCATTTTGGAATATTAATAAGACTAAAATAGATTTAAATTTTCCTTTGAGTCATTAAGCTAGAAAGTCAAAGTGCTAAAAATACACTTTTGCTTCAAAATAGGTAGAAATGGAAAACTGTAGAAAGGATTTCTTTTTTTAAGTTGTCATAGAATGTAACAGAGCAGAAGGACTTATTTAGCGAAATTTGAACAGATTTTAATCCAGAATTTGACTATACATCCAAACACATGTCTATATTTGTCATGTAGCTTTACTTGTCAAAAATATCTTAAAACTTGTACAGTCAGAGAAAGGTATCAATAACATAAAATTTCACAGCCCCCTTTTAGAACTATGGCCTTAACATTTTGTAGGGAAATAAAGCTTTGGTTAACCTTGGCTCTGGCCGACCTCATTAAAATAACAGCCTGTCAGCTTCAAGTTTAAAATAACAGGGTTGTCAATTTTATATGCAGTGGAACAATCTACAGTTTTATTCTCTGGGAAAAAGACTAGAAAGTGCTGGAAGGGACAGAAAGATTGGACAACACTGCCATCTGGTGGTCGTAGAGAAAGGCAGTCTCTAGACACCAGGTGGGGCTGGGCCTTCTTGAAAGTATAAGGTGGGATGATGCCAGGCTGCCTTGAACTTAATTTCTCCTGTATTAACTTTTTGACAGCCCTGTGTCTTTAAAATGCACACGCATGCCCAAATCCTGTATGAAGTTTAGGATTATAAATTATAAATTTAGTCATTTATAATCTCAAAATTGCAGGACATCAGTAAGAAACTCTCTGCTCTTTGGTAACCTGTCATCCCTGAATATCAGTAACTTGATGCAATTAATTTTCAAGAGAATGAATCGTGTGAAAATAGGATCCAAGAAAAACTTTTAACATATTTTCCTTTCTTGAAAACTGCCACATACCTGGTGGCTTGTTCCATGAATATCTTGGTAGAAATTCATCCATCTGTTCATATGTATATGCTTTGTGTACTTTTCTGAATGATTGTTACACTTCGGTAAAACTAAATAAGTGTAAGCCAAAAGAAAATCTCTGCCACATAGGCAAAATATTGGCAGATGTCACAAAGCTAAATGCAGCATGTTCCCATTTGTAAAAATGGAAGCAATTCTAGAGAAATGCTGGATCCCAGCCAGACTTCAGACGTAACCTAACTCAATCTAGTTCCTTCTTGGTGCTTTTCTTGATTAGGCAGGAAGCAGTGGCGGGCCAGAGAATGGCACCAAAGAAAAAGGATGAAAATGAGTTTGGTTGATTGGAAATACAGAAAGTCCCCTACATATGAGCCCTCCTGTTGCAAAACTTTTGAAGATGTGAACGCAAGTTCACATGTCCAATCCGTGTGTCCGTTCGTCTGGTANTCTAGAGAAATGCTGGATCCCAGCCAGACTTCAGACGTAACCTAACTCAATCTAGTTCCTTCTTGGTGCTTTTCTTGATTAGGCAGGAAGCAGTGGCGGGCCAGAGAATGGCACCAAAGAAAAAGGATGAAAATGAGTTTGGTTGATTGGAAATACAGAAAGTCCCCTACATATGAGCCCTCCTGTTGCAAAACTTTTGAAGATGTGAACGCAAGTTCACATGTCCAATCCGTGTGTCCGTTCGTCTGGTGTACATTGTCACGTGCGTACAGCCTCTACAAGTGACTGTGCTTTTGTGTACTTTGCAGTACTCTGTACTGAACAATACTACAGTATCATTTCAAGCCCACGACATCTAGAAGCAATACTGTAAAGCCCATGATGTTAGTTGGGTACGCAGGCTAACTGTGTTGGACTTATAAATGTACTCTCTGAGCAGAACTTTCGTATTTAGGGGACTTGCTGTACCACCTACTGAAAGAATTCAGAAAGACATGCTGAGTGTTGTCTAGCTTTAAGCTAACAGCCTGTCTTCAATTCATTTAAACAACTCAGCTCCTCCCACATCACTGGCCCCCAACCATCCATATGCCAAGGAAGGACCTTAGACCTACGTTCTCAATAGGGCAGTCACCAGCTACGTATGGTCATCGAGCACTGGAGATGTCTATAGACTTTATCAAGATGGGCTGTAGGTATAAAACACACACCAGATGTTTATGGGGTTCAGGATGGGGAACACGTGTATACCCGTGGCAGATTCATGTTGATGTGTGGCAAAAACCAATGCAATATTGCAAAGTAATTATCCTCCAATTAAAATAAATAAATTTACATTAAAAAAGGAATGTAAACTATCTCATTAAAATTTTTCATTCTCATTATATGTTGAAACAGTACTTTGAATAGGTTGACAAAAACAGTATATTCCTATAATTAACCTCACTTTACTTTTTTTTATATGGCTCCTGAAAAGAGTCCTCTGTCCATGGAATTCTTCAGGCAAGAATACTGGAGTGGGTAGCCGTCCCCCTCTCCAGGGGATCTTCCCGACCCAGGGGTACCAGCCCCTGGTCTCCTGCATACAGGCTGATTTTTTACCATCTGAGCCACCAGGGAAGCCCTGTATGGCTCCTAGAAAATTTTAAGTTGCATTTGTGGCTCACATTGTACATCTATTGGATGCTACTACTTTAGGCGCTCATTGTTTCCTCTCCTAGAATGATCATTCTGCCATTTTTACAAGATTGTTCCTCTCCCACTGGAGCTAAAAAAGGGAATCTCTGACATCTCTTGAAGGAGACCAAGAGAATCTGTTTAGGTTACCGGATGGTTAGGACGTAAAGGTGAAAGTCAAGTACAATGATGTCACTGGAGTCTAGCCATAAGGGGAGTAAATGGCACCCCTCTTTGGTGCCCCCATGGGGTAAATTGGATCTTTAAGGTAACCAGATGGCTCCCAGGAAAAGGTAATTTACCTCCCAGGAGTAAGAACTTGATTTCCCAGAAAGAGTGCACTTTCGTCCCCCTGTACCATCTGTCTCCATGGTGATGTTCCTACTCATTAAGAACCTCCAGCTCCAAGCGCCCTCGTGATGTATTAACTTACCAAGTGTTATTAAGTCTTTTAAGAAGATAGCTGGCAGTGTAGGAGTGGGGAGTGGTAGGGAAAGGCAGTCGTTTCCCCGTTTTGCAACCAACTTGTAGGAAAATGAGGCAACTTCATCGAAGTCACAGGTAAAGTAAACATGTCTCCACGCTCTGGGCACTTCTGCACCTCTCACAGACTGTAGAGGCTTCACGCCGATGAACTGTGGCCTCAGGGTCCCTCTGCCAAAAAGAGGTCTTCCCAACCTTCCTACCTGCAGAATGCGACTCCTCCTTTAAGGCTCAGTTCAACTGCCACCTCTTCCTTGAAGCCTCCCTCAATGTTGCCTCCTTCTCGACAGGAAAACGTTGACTTGACTTATCATCGCTGACAGCCTGAAACCTGTGAGTCATTTCTCATGCTTCTTCATGCGTCAGTCTGTTTCTCTCATGAGCTAGTAAGTTCCTTGATGGCAGGACCATCTGACATCATGTATGTCACTCTGTGCCCAGTACATTATAGACACTAAACAAATGTGTGTGTGTGTGTGTTTAATTGAACCAACTACTCATACGTAGACCCTACACATCCATTTCTTCATCAGGTAGGGAGGTTTATAAAAGAAGCCCCTCCCTAGGGCAACAATTTATTTTGCAATTAAGGGCATCTAGAATTGAAATTTCATTGACAATTTCACTTGGAGACTCGGAACTGAGGTTTTCCCTCTGCCTACTCTGCTTCGTTCATTCGTTCTCTCATTTATTTATCCATTGGCTATCTATCGATTGAATGCTCGGCATTGTGCCAGACAGGACACCCATCTCCTAGGATGTGTTGAACATAAAGGACTGAGGCCCTGCCCCATGTCACCTGCAGTCTGGAGAGGGAGAAGACCCCAATGCCAGTGAGTGGGGAAATCGTCATGACGAGAGCAGAAACACCTCTGTGCACACTTATGAAGGAGGCCCTAAGTGACCCTGGGGGTCAAGGGAGGAGCCAGCCCTAGAGAAAGAATGTTGAAGTTGAGACCTGAAGAAGGACTTATCCACTAAATCGTGTCTTCTCATCCCAAGGTGTAGACCACGCGCTGGAGTTGGAGATCACAGACATACTTGGGTCCTGTGACTGACATACTTGAGTGCATCTGTTACCATCTAATTCTGCTGTTCCTCAAATTCCCTTAGGCCGAAATCACTGGCAATTAAACTGGAACCAGTTCCCAAATAAATCCATGAAGGAAAAGGCGAACATTGTGTTCTATTATAAATAGAATGCCAAAGAAGCAAAAATAGCATTTATTGTGCACCACACAGTACAAATCTACATAGCTGAGTATAAATCAAATCATGCATGCCCAACAGGGATTTGTATGCTTTTTATTCCCTACTCCATAAGAGACTTAGGGCAACCCATCTCTACCCTAAATGGTTTTAGAATTTAGGTAAATCTGATTTCCACCCACCACTTGCTAAATAATTTTCTGTGCTGTGCCTAAATTATTTTTCCAATGTGTATGCCTCCTTGTGGGTCGTCTCAGTGTTGGATGAAATCATATTTGTAATATCTTACTTAAGAAGGCCCTGCTCAATTGCACCAGTCTTGCAAGAGCAAAACGTGGTTCCTCATTCCTTGATAAGTTCCAAATATCTGTAGTGACTTGAGAACAAGAAACCAAAATCTATGTCTATTTCTCAACTTTGCTGTGAAAGAATACAGCCCTAAACCTTTAGAATTAAATGATGGATCCTAAAATAGTCAGGAATGCCTCAACTGGAAGTGTAATGCTTTGCCATGCCTCCTTTCCCTTTTTAAATTAGCAGACATACTCGTAAGATCCTGGATTTCATTCCCTGAAGACAAGAAGGCAACATTTTAAGAGTCACATCAGGTGGTTATGAGCTGAACAGAATCACTGCTGTATCTCAATCACAGGACGAGTTAGAGACTCTATGTGGATTCTCTGAGTATTGTCAAAGACCCTTCCATGGAGAGATGGCACTTTTGAAGTAATAGTTGGCAAAGAATCAGAATTTTTCAGCAAGACTGGATGTTCAGAACGTCAAGCTTTTTTTCATGTTGGCAAAATTGAGCTATTAAATATATCAGCTTTCTCTGAACACTCCTGTGTTAGTGCTAATTTCCAGGTTGGTCCTATACTAAGGGATTGTTCCCAGCACTGCCATGACCTTGTTAGCTATATTAGGAAACTGAGGGTAAGAGAGGGCAATCTGCTTTTCAAGCTGCAAAGAACTTCCAAAAGTGATCAGATAAATGATATGGGAAGAAGTCAGTCTTTAAATATCCAAACGGCTTCCATGTGCCTTTTGTAACTGCTAGAAATTCTGAATTCTCTCTCTTCTTTTGAGCCTGCCTCTGAGAGTGTCCCGCAACATGAAGACCGCATGTCTAATAACCTAACTTAGAATCGGCACTGGTCACAGCTCATGCTCTAGGTCAGCGGTCCCCAACCTTTTTGGCATCAGGGACCGATTCCGTGGAAGACTGTTATTCCATGGACCCAGGGTTGGGGGATGGTTTCGGGATGATTCAAGCGCATTACATTTATTGTGCACTTTATTTCTGTTATTATTACACTGTGATATATAATGAAATAATTCTACAACTCACCATGATGCAGAATCAGTGGGAGCCACTGGTCTGACAGGAGGTGGAATTCAGGCGGTGGGGAGCAGCTGTAAATATAGATGAAGTTTCACCCGCTCACCTGCCACTGTACTGCCTGGTTCCTAAAGACCAGAGACTGGAACTAATCCATGGCCCAGGGACTGGGGACCCCTGATGTAGATTTCAGAAAGCTCCTTGGGGATGTCTGCACCAGGGTGTTAAGTCGCTTCAGTCGCGTCCAACTCTGCAACCCTACACGCTGTAACCCACCAGGCTCCTCTGTCCATGGCATTCTCCAGGCAAGAATGCTGGAGTGGTTTGCCATGCCCTCCTCCAGGGGATCTTCCGGACCCAGGAATCAAACGCACATCTCTTAAGTCTACCTGCATGGCCAAAATAATGCCCGAGAAGTGATAAAAACCAAAGGTAGCAACCAAGGAAAACAGAGCTGGTCTCAAAAGCTGGGAGCAGAGAGCAAAAGAACAGGGGTTGGACAGACCTAAGGTCAAAAATGAATCCAAAGGCGATTTTACTGGGTGATGAGCAGAAAAGAACAGAACCCGCTCCTGGCAATTGAAGCTAACTGTGATTGCAAAGAAACAGAGCAAAGCAAGAGGGAAAGTTGGGGCTCCCACTCGGTGACAATCACAGGAGGAGGAGCAAGAGCACCCTTATGCTTGTGGTCAAGCCTTGTGCACGAAGAAACTGCTCAGAGAGGAGCAGTGACTTGCGCTGGGTCAGATATCAAATCCGGAGTCCTCTTTCTCTTAGCACTGATATCTGTCTTTGGAAATGTTTAAATGGAGTCTAGATGAGTAGCTGTCAAGATGGTTCTAGAAAAGTTGGGGCATGCTGAGCCTCTATTTTCCGTGATTTGGTGATCAAAACCACTTCTTGAAGTTATTTCTCTTTTCAGTCTTGAGGAGTAAATAGTGCCACAATTTAGGTACCCACTGTGCAAAGTAACACTTTGATTTCACATGTGTTTCTGCCAACGAAACATCTTCCTGCCTTTTGCTTTTCACTCTTGAATTCAATATCATTTTGATGTCAAACTGTGCCATCCCTTGAGGATGTGTAAGAGGTGCCATAAAGGAATGAGATACCATCAGGATATTAGTCACAAGGCGAGAACATTTGAAACTCTGCTTTTGTTTTCTTAAGATCTGCTGCAAAGATCTGACCTGAAAAGCAAAGGAAAAAAATGTTTCCTATCTTTATTCCACTTTGAGGACCAGTGTTTTGCCAGAAGAGAAACCCATCTGTCTTTTCAAGGTCATGCCCTTAACACAGTGTCATCCTGTAGCCGAGAAATTCCAGACCTGAAGCCTGAGGGAATAGTGACGGATCTTTAAATTTTTCATCCAATTCTCAATCCTCTCAGAAACTCCACAAAACTAAGCAGTGTCCTTTCGAACCTTCTGTGAGTCTCTCACTTCCTACCAGTGTTTTCATCCATCTTAGTTTTTCCTACAAAACGCATGTGTGTTTGTCTCCTTGGCAAATAATGTGAAAAGTACCATTGCACAGGACTGAGGATATGTCACGTGGCCTCTTGTCTGGAAAATTCCACGGACGGAGGAGCCTGGAAGGCCGCACACAGTCCATGGGGTCGCTAAGGGTCAGACACAACTGAGCGACTTCACTTTCACTTTTCATTTTCATGCATTGGAGAAGGAAATGGCAACCCACTCCAGTGTTCTTGCCTGGAGAATCCCACGGACAGGGGAGCCTGGTGGGCTGCCGTCTCTGGGGTCACACAGAGTTGGACACGACTGAAGTGACTTAGCAGTAGCAGCAGCAATGGCTGGGAATGGGTTGTGGAATTCCCTGGGGATATCTGAAAAAGCCCAGAACACAAGACTGGTTTTAGACTGTCTTGTGACTCAAGTTCTCAGCAGAGAGCTGAGCGACTGTGTTGTATGGCCAAAGTCTCCTTTGGGTTCACTGATAAACCACATCTAACAGGACCAAGACCAATTTAGAAGCTTCCAGAAAGAACACGTGTAACAAGTGATTTTGCCAAGCATTCCAGAGCCTACTGAAACACTACACTAAGTTGTCATTGTTTAGTCACTAACTCTTTATGACTCCGTGGACTGTAGCCCATCAGGCTCCTCTGTCCATAGGATTTCCCAGGCAAAATACTGGCATGGGTTGTCATTTCCTTCTCTAGGGAATCTTCCTGACCAGGGACTGAACCTGCCTCTCCTACACTGGCAGGCAGATTTTTACCACTGAGCTTCCAGGGAAGCCCACACTACACCATAGACAAGGACAATCTGAGATCTGAAAAATAACACCAAAGGGTTTCACAGAATCAGAATAAATGGAAAACTGATGTGCTAGTGAATAGGATACTAAGAGCCATATCAGAAGACTGGACTAGAGTTCAAGCTTTGACATAGATCGAGCAAGTAGATTAAGCCTGCCATGTGTCTTTAGCCTCTGGATTGACCTAAATGGCGTCAGTAACTCTCACTTTCTCAAGAATCTTGGGAAGATTGTATTCATGGATATTTGACCACATTTTAAAAATCAGCATTCCTTCTGAGACATCAGAGCTTTCAGGACTCTATTCCAGGCTGTCTGGATGTGTTGCCAAGTGAGAACAGTAAGTCCCTGCATGTGAACAAGTTCTGTTCCAAGAGTGAGTTCATACATCCATTTGTTTGTAGGTCCAATGAAGTTAGCTTAGGTCCCACCTGAGGAAGGCACAGCAACCTGCTCCAGTGTTCTTGCCTGGATAATCCCATGGACAGAAGAGCCTGGCGGGCTACCATCCACAGGGTCGCAAAGTTGAACATGACTGAAGCAACTTAGCACACACACACACGTACTCAACTAACCCAACTGGCTGTATAGTACTGTACTATAATAGGTTTATAATACTTTTCACACATGCATACTTGCTGTCACTTCAGTCGTGTACAACTCTTTGCGACCCCATGGACCGTAACCAGCCAGGCTCCTCTCCAGGCAAGAATACTAGAGTGGGATGCCATGCCCTCCTCCGGAGGATCTTTCCAACCCAGGGATCAAACCCGCATCTCTTATGTCTCCTGCATTGGCAGCCAGATTCTTTACCACTAGAGTTACCTAAATACATTAAAAGAGCAAACAAACAAAAAGAGAAAACATTTTTCATTTTGCAATACTGTACCTTGAAAAGTACAGTAGTACAGTAAAACAGCTAGGATACAGGGGTTGGCATCAAATGAACAGGTAAGAAAAGTTAGTGACTGGAGGAGGGTAGGGGGATGGGAGATGGTAAAGCTGAAGCATCTTCAGTGATAGGAAATGGAGGGCAGGCGATTTCACTCACACCTGACATTGATGGCACAGATTCTCATTCCTTGTTAGAACCAGATACGTGTTCACATCTTTGAAAGTTCACGACTTTTAAGGTAGGGGACTTACTGCAGTCGTGAACACGTGCACTCAGACCAGTGTTTGAGCACTGGAGGTGGAGCATGGCCTGAATTCCAATGCAGGTTGACAATGTGAATTGAATGACTTGGTGCTCTAAGAAAAGAACGTTCTTCTCTAGAGTAAAGCTGGATGAGGTCACCATCTCTGAAGCCAGATTATTAAACTCTCGGGTTGCAAAAGTGGTATCATGTATCGTGAATTTCCCTTAACTTGGCCGAAGTGGTCTTGTTCAAGAGGCAAAAATGAGGCTCCCTTTGTTTCTTTAAATAGATTGTTTTCTAAAGCTAACAAATGACCTTCAGCCTATAAAATATTCAAATTGTTTTCTTTACCCCTTTGACATGTATTATTTAGTGTATAGCCCTTTAAATATTAACCATCTTTTTTCTAAAGATGTGGTATATATTATTTACATCCAGTTATATTATGTTCCCATACAGATGACATAAACACATGGCAATCTTTCTGAAGTCATGAGCAGATAGGGCATCTGGCCAGGTACACACAACAGGTATCCAGCGAAGTGAATTCTGGTCCTGGCATGATTGAGAGGGGATAGCAGGGGTCATCTGTCAGTTCATGTCTCACACTTCATATGCAAGATCCAGAGGACAGAAAAAGTCCAGGGGAGATGGGCCTCAGGAAATAGATAGAGAGCCATGGGCAAAGTCTCTTGGAAGAGATATCATACACCCCCTTGAAGAATCCACATAGAACCAAAGGTAATAACAAAGTTCAAAAGTACTCCCCATCAACATTTAACCGGTCACTCACGTGGCTGATTCATGTCAATGTATAGCAAAATGAATACAGTATTGTAAAGCAAAACAAACTAAAAAAATAAAAATTAAAAAAAAAGAAAGAAAACCAAAGGGAAATTACTGGGCATGGTATGTCTTGATAAGGATTGCAGAGACTGTTTAAGATGGGACTCCTTGCATTGTTTTAGTTAAATTCTCAAGTTTTTTCCCCATGCCCAGACTGTCTCTGAGATCGCTAAACCTTTTCCATCTTACCCATGTAAATTACACCTGGAATGATATTCGAGATGGCAGGAGACCAGAATCCTACTTAGAGGACTGGAGGGATCATCTCCGATCCCCCTGTCCCTCGAGAGTAGTTAGGTCAGGGGAAAGCACTTTCTTCAGAAAGCTTGACTGAATATACCCATGTCTTCCTTTCTCTCCAAATGAAAATCCAGCAGGCAGTTGCTGGCAGTTGGTGGTTTAATCACTAAGTCTTGTCTGACTCTGCAACCCCGTGGACTGTAGCCCTTCAGGCTCCTATGTCCATGGAGATTTCCATGCAAGAACCCTGGAGTGGGTTATCATTTCCTTCTCAAGGGGATCTTCCAGACCCAGGGATTGAACCCATATCTCCTGCATCAGCAGGCAGATTCTTTACCACTGAACCACCAGGGCACATAATGGAGCATTTTTGAAATCTTACTTCCCTTGGCAGATAACTGGCAATGCTGCTATATATTTATTCATTCAACAGAAATTTCTTGAGCACTCAGGACATGCACAGTACTGTTTACCAAGTCTCCTGGAGTCAGGAAAGCACAGATGCTCCTCAGCAAAATGAGGAGCTAAAGACCAGAATGGTCGTGAAAAGCGATAACTTGTGCGTGGATCAACCAGCCCATCGCTGGAGCAAAGATGTGGGAGGACATAATGTATTTTGTGCTTTTTTCTCCTCTGGATAGAAATGACTAATTATCCAGCTTCCTAATCGTCCCTATGGCAGAGTTCAGCAGCCACCCGAAAACAAATGTCAGCAAAGTTGTATTTGGTTGGGAAGGAAACTTCCAGACAAATTGATGTCAGTGCCCCCAGAGACCTTTGCTTACCCATGACTGTCCTACTTGTTCTGTGTCTGTTCACCTGCCTCTAAACAAGGGAGCTGGTACCCTTCAAGAATAGTGACTCTGTACCAGCTATGTTTGTATCCTCAGTGGGTAGCAGAAACTAAAAGCATATATGAAGTGTTTAATGGACAAATGCTAGCAACAAAAGCCATTTTTCTTGTTTAACCAACGTATTGGAACTTTTTCTAAATTACAATAAATATATTTCCCCACCTCATGAAGGCTGGCGGAGGGGGCTTCCCAGTTGCACTAGGGGTAAAGAATTCACCTGCCGATGCAGAAGACACAAGAGACAAAGGTTCGATCCGTGGGTTAGGAAGATCCCCTGGAGTAGGAAGTGGCAACCCACTCCAGTATTCTTGCCTGGGAAATCCCATGGAGAGAGGAGCCTGGCGGGCTACAGTCCATGGGGTCACAAAGAGTCTGATACAACTGAGCACAGACAGGCTGATGACTTATTCAGGATCTCTCTCCCTATCTCATTAAACAGATTTCACTGAATGTTTTTGCTTGCTAAGCCAAGGATTCAAAGTATATTGTGTCAGTCTCTGGGCTACAGACTAGCAAGCTCCAATTTTTTTTTTTTTTTTTTGACTCTCACATCTCTATCAGCAAAAGTTCAGAATCATAGATACCCAGGATATTTCTAACTACTTATGCATAAATTATATATAACACTGCTACACTAGTATATTCTGTATCTTGTGAAACTTATGCCAAAAAATAGAAACTTTTGAAAAGTGAGAGAAAATGCAGAAGCCTTATTATTTGTACTTTGTAAAGTTGCTGATGTGAGGGCTATCAGGCCTGCCATTTTATTATTGTTTCCTTGTGCTTGCCCTGTTTGAGAAGAAAGAAATCCAAAGTTTCTTTGCAAAAGTCATTTTAAGTCACTGGTCCGTTTAATGAGTTAGTTAAAACTGCATCATCTAATCTATAGATGCATTTAACCAACACATATGAACTGTGGTAAATTTCAATACCCTAGGAGCAAGCTAATGAGGGGAGAGGAAGATCCATTCCAAGCCTTTTCCCAATGTAGAAATCTCACTCTTTCTACAGGATAATTGAAAAACTGCCACTGCTATATGAACTCATTGAAGGCATGTCAATTTGTAGATAGATGAAATTCTAGAAAGGCTTAAATCCCTTTATATTTTTATATTTAAAAATAGAAATAGAAGTTCTAATGTCTTTGTTTTGAATCACACTGAATCATTTTGCCCACCCTTAAAGATGTAGACAAACCCCATCACCAACCCCCAACAAGCACAAGCTGGAGACCACGGTGGTAGGCAACACCCTTATCAAGCTAAGTCGTTGAAAGTAACAATTCTAAAGTCTATGTTTGAATTTGAATTTCCTCTCCACCATTGACTGGAGGGGCTTCCCTGGTGGCTCAGCTGGTAAAGAATCTGCACGTAATCCGGGAGCCCTGGGTTTGATCCCTGGACTGGGAAGATCCCCTGGAGAAGGGAAAGGCTACCTACTCTAGTATTCTAGCCCAGAGAATTCCACAGACTATATAGTCCATGGGGTCGCAAAGAGTCAGACATGACGGGGCGAACTTCACTTTCACTTTCACTGACTAGATGTGTGGCCAATTTTTTCACCTCTAAACCCCCTTTTCCTGGTTGCAAGCAGGGAGTAATATTTCAGCACAGAGTTGTGAAGATTGAATGTACATGCTTTAGCTCTAAAAAAGCTCCCAGTTAACCTCCAGTTGTTTTCAGTCAGTTACTGCCCTGGGCTGAATATAGCAAGACTCTTAAACATCCTATGTCCTGACAGTAAAGTCNACCTCTAAACCCCCTTTTCCTGGTTGCAAGCAGGGAGTAATATTTCAGCACAGAGTTGTGAAGATTGAATGTACATGCTTTAGCTCTAAAAAAGCTCCCAGTTAACCTCCAGTTGTTTTCAGTCAGTTACTGCCCTGGGCTGAATATAGCAAGACTCTTAAACATCCTATGTCCTGACAGTAAAGTCTTATTTCTTTTCCTGCTGCTGCTGCTGCTAAGTCACTTCAGTCGTGTCCACTCTATGTGACCCCATAGACGGCAGCCCACCAGGCTCTGCCATCCCTNACCAAGAGTACTTGCTAACATGAAGCTTAGCACACAACAAAAACTCAGATCTAGAGCTACAGAAAAGTTACATTATCATTCAAAAAGAAAAGTGTTGAAAGTGTTAGTCATTCATCGTGCGTGACACTTTGCTACCCCGTGAGCTGTAGTCTGCCAGGTTCCTCTGTCCATTGAATTCTCCAGGCAAGAATACTAGAACGGGTTACCATTCCCTTTTCCAGGAGATCTTCCCAACCTGGGATCAAAGCCAGGTTTCCCCCATTGCAGGCAGATTCTTTACTGTCTGAGCCACCAGGAAAATGAAAAAATATTTCTAAACGCTGTGAGAACTGAAAGATTTTCTTAATACAAAAAAACTGAGGGCAATCATCCAGCTATTCTTTAGAATCAAAGGCATATTCCTCTCCGGTGGCTAATAGCGTCCGTTTTTTTCAGCTGTCTGCCTCACCACTCCAGTCTGGGAAGTGAATTGGATGGTGCTTTTGTGCAGAATGTTAAAACAGCTTTTGCATCTCTTACTGCTTCTTTGCCGTTATCACCTTCGATTGCATGATGAAAATGCCTGGCTTCTGAAATGCCACAGTGAACACGACCTGATTAGAAAATGCATTGTGTGAACGGACAGAAGAGACCCACACTCCTCACTAAGGCAGATATTAATACAAGTCCTGGGGGGAGCAGCAGGGCCTCCTGACCCTCTTGAGATAAGAGCCCACACGGTGTGACCCTCAGCTATTTTCTGTTAACTATAAGGTCTGTGACCCTGTAACGTCTTTGCACTTGTGCTAGTTTGCTAGAACTGCATAATCACCAACTGGGTGCCTTACAATAATAGAAACTTAATTTTTCACAGTCTGGAGGCTGGAAATCTGAATTTTTGCTGCATAAGTGATTTTCTCAACCAACATTTATTGAACATGTACTGTATGCTGAAACCTGTGTGTCTAACTCATCTCAGTTTGCCCAGGACTTTTCAGTTTTTGCACCAAAAATTAATGATCCACTTAAGTCCTGGGAAAAATGGGATGGTTGGTCACCCGACCCCTTCTAAGCACTGAGAATAAAGACAAATTAGAACCCTGTCCCTGCCTTCAAGAAGCATGTGGTCTTAGAATCCGAAAAATAAGCCAGTTATAAAGGATCGGAGCGATCAGTACTCAGAATCATGAATGGGGGCCCTCTTGGAACACAGAAAGTTCCCTCCAAGTCTCATGGGTGTCAGGGGAGGGGGTGGTGTTGAAAATAAACCATGAAAGATAAAATGCTTGAGTTTGATTAAAAGAAAAAGCAGCATAATATACACTTGGCAAATATCGAAAAAGGAGATACCTGTGGGATGTCATGCAATTTTCTTCTTTCCCTGTGTCAAAAAATGTATATAATTGGTTCAGACTCCCACAGCTTAAAGGTGGGGTTTCTGAAATAAGCAGAAAATAGAAGGCTCATTCTTGGTGTATCTATTGTGGGATGGAACAGAGTCTACACTAAGTCCATCCTGAAGCTGGTGGCCATTTTCTGAACTAGCGATGAATATATAATACATGTTTCTCCCTCTGGGGTTTGCATTTGAGAACAGTGAGGATAAGTGGCCTAAGGGAATAATCCAGGTTAGCGGTTAGGGACATCAGAATGGCACTCTGCTGAACAAATCACATGTGAAGGATTTTATTTTTGACATTTTTTTTTTAACTCAAACTTACTGAAAAGTTGCAATTTTTGAAAAAGAAAGTATATCTCCTTCTAGATTCACCAAGTATTAAAAATTTCTTATATTGGCTTTCTCACTCTCTCTTGCTCTATACATCTATATGTTTTATATTTATTATTCCTGAGCCATTCTAGGGTAAGTTGTGGAAATCATATCTCTTTAGTTCTATATACTCCAATGTGTATCTCCTAAGAACTTGACATTCTCCTGTGTTATCACAATAGGAGTCCATACTCAGGAAATTTAACGCTGATACAATATTATTATCTAATACAGAGTCAGTGTGCAAATTTTTTCAACTAAACATATCCTTTTTGGCAATTATTTTACCAATCTATCATCCAATCCAGAGCCATCCACTATATTTGAACACCATGTCTCTTAGTCTCCTTAACCTAGACGAACTCTTCAGCTTTTTTGTATCTTTTCTGACGGATGTTTTTAAGGAATACAGACCAGCTGTTTTGTAAAGCATCCTTTAGTTGGGGAATAGTCTAGCAGACATCCTTTGTCTAGTGTGTCCTCATGATTGGATTGAGGTTATGAATTTCTGTTGCATAAGTGATGTTTTGACACTGTCCCATCACACCTAGGGGTACCCAGCACCAAGCTGTTCCATGACTGATCACTTGGTCAAGTTAGGGGCTGCCAGTTTTCTGCCCTGTAGGGTGGCGACCAGTAGTCCTCTTGTAATAAGAAGTAATCTGGAGGAAATGCTTTGTTGTTGTTGTTTGGTCACTCAGTTGTGTCTGACTCTTTTGTGACCCTGCCACGAACTATAGCTCGCCAGGCTCCTCTGTCCATGAGTTTTTCCAGGCAAGAATACTGGAGCGGGTTGCCATTTACTTCTTCAGGGGATCTTCCCAACCCAGGGATTGAACCCATGGCTCCTGCATTGGCAGGCAGATTCTTTACCACTGAGCCATTAGGGAAGGTCGAGGGGATGCTCTGCAGAGAAGGCAATGGCAACCCACTCCAGTACTCTTGCCTGGTAAATCCCATGGACAGAGGAGCCTGATAGGCTGCAGTCCATGGGTCGCTAGGAGTCGGACATGACTGAGCGACTTCACTTTCACTTTTCACTTTCATGTATTGGAGAAGTAAATGGCAACCCACTCCCGTGTTCTTGCCTGGAGAATTGCAGGGACGGGGGAGCCTGGTGGGCTGCCGTCTATGAGGTCGCACAGAGTCGGACACGACTGAAGCGGCTTAGCAGCAACAGCAGGGGATGCTCTGAGACTGTGTAAATATCCTGTTCAGCATCAAATTTTTACCCAGTATTCTTTGCACTTGTGCTAGTTGGCTAGGACTGCATAATCACCAACTGGGTGGCTTACAATAAAAGAAACTTAATTTTTCACAGTCTGGAGGCTGGAGGTCTTAGATCCCAGTGTCAGCAGGGCTGTTCCTTTCCAAGAGGGAGAGTCTATCTCAGCCTGTCCCCTGTCTTCCGGTGGCTCACTGGCCATCGCTGGTGTTCCTTGGCTTATAGAAGCATTATCCCAATCTCTGCCTTCCTCTCCACAGGGCTTCCTCCCTATGAGTATCTCTGTATCTAAATCTCCCTTTTTGATAAGAACGAAGTCATTTTGGATTAGGGCCCACCCTAATGACCCCATTTTAACTTGATCATCTACAAAGATTTTATTACCAAATAAGGTCAAGTTCACATTCACAGGTACTGGTGAGCAGAATCCATCTTTTAGGGTGGACACAATTCAACCTACAACAGTAGGCTGAATCTATTGATAATACTGAGGTCAGTTATTACTATTAGATGGCTGCAGAATGGTGATTTTTTTCTGTCATACTTTCAACATTTCTTAGTTGAGGTTTCAGGGATTTGAAGTTTTTTGAATAGTTGTTAAACAGAGAGTGTCCATCCACCTATGACTGGACAGAAATGACTACACATATTTAAAACAAAAAAAATTTTTAAACCAATGGCCATATACGTCTACATCTGTGCTAAGAATGGTGAGTAGAAAAGGACAAGCATCACTGCAGTCCCTTTAGCCAGTCAGAGGGGCTTCCCTGGTGGTTCAGACAGTAAAAAAAAATCTGTCTGCAATTAGAAAAACCAGGTTTCATCCCTGGGTTTCAAAGATCTTCTGGAGGAGGGCATGGCTACCCACTCCAATATTCTTGCCTGGAGAATCCCATGGACAGAAGAGCCTGGCAGTCGATAGTCCATGGGGTCTATAGCAGAGTCGGACACGACTAAGTGGCTAACACTTTTTAGGCAGTTAGATTGGCTGGAAGGAGGGCCACGGGGGCAGTCTATGGCTTAAAGTCAGCACCACTGGAGGAAATCAGAAAGTATAGTTTTTAAGCTACCCTGAGATTTACTGAGTATAAGCTACTCTTTGGAATTTCATCACTTGCAGATTTTTTTTTTTTTTTTGCTCTGAAACAAAAATAACATCACATCATTCAAGGATATGTATCAAGGTCTTAGGTTCAACATTCCGGTCATCTTCCGTACCTGACTGGTGAACAGACATTTCCCAGGGCTGAAATCTCTGTCATCACCAGAATCACAAATAAGCAAGGGCCAAAAACTGTACAATTCTGGAACTACTGAGAAATATAACTTGGGACAACATGAAATGCTCTTTTGTTTTTTTGTGTTTCCTCTTAAACCTGACAACGGATCATTGAAGTGCTTTCTCAGATCTGTACTGCACCCTCAGTAAACACAGAACACTTTGTTTCCGAAGGCCCCTGATCACGAGTGTGAGTGGTCCTCCCTCCTAGGATGCTGTATAGGTCTGCCAGGCTGCTGCAACGAGGCGTGGGTGGCTTAAACCACAGAAATGTGTGGTCTCATAGTTCTGGAGGCTAGAAGTCGAAAATCGAAGTGTCAACAGGGTGGTTTGCTTCTGAGGGCTGTGAGGAAAGGATTTTGGCCTGTAGATGAATGTTTCCTTCCTGTGTCTCTTCACGTTGTCTTGCTTCTGTGTGCACCCCTGTGGTCAAAGCCCCGCTTTGTATAAGGACACCAGTGCTATTGTATTAGGGCCAACTAATGGCCTCATTTTAACTTTCTTTACCTCCGTAAAGATCCCAGATCCAAATAAGGTCATATTCTTGAGGTTCTGCAGGTTAGGACTTGAGCATCTGAATATTACAGGACATAATTCGACCTATAATAGTGGCATTTCCACCATCCATAGATTTTCCCCATGTTCTTACAGACAGAGTAGAACATCATAGTGTGACTGCATGAACCTTGATTCTTACTGTGGAGCCAAAATGGTACTGAATCCCTGTCCTACACTTTCAACAGACAAAAAGTCACAGCTGAGCCTGAAAGCCCTAAAGTTGCTGGTACCAAGCTCCTCCCAGCCATCCATCCACAGGACTGTGGATTTTATGTTTACTCATATTCAGAATGACTCTTGTCTCTGCTGCTAGAGATTTTAAAGTGGGTTTAGGGTGCTCCTCATTGTCCAAGAGTGTACTCTGTGGGCCTGTCCACTGGTCAAGAGCAAGGGTCATCAGCAGCTGAATTAGTGACTATACTCATTTCTTGCAGAAACAAGTAGACCTTTGGGGAACACACTGTATCTTTTTTCATCCCTTAGGTGTGTTTATCTGACATCCAGGCAGATGAATCCTGAAGATCAGATTGAGGGTGTTTGCAATAGGGAACCCCTATTTCTCCCAGCTGGAGGGGGACCCAAAGCCAGTTGAGATGCCTCATAAGTTTTTAATTCAAAGGATGGGAGGGCAGAAAAAAAATGGAAAACCAAGAGTCAATTATCTGAGAACCCTCTGCCAAAAGCTAGAGGGAAGTGGAGGAACGAGGAAGTGAGGCTTCCCTGGGCAATAAGTCCGACAGGATGGGTTCTCTCTTAAAGCTGATGGGGAATCTGTCCTCCTCCATCACGGACTCTAACCTTCCCCTGCGCTGTGTCCTGGTGTAGAAACGGACAATGCCCAGCGAGAATGTTCACTCTCTTTCCTTGCTTTCTTGATCAGGTCACAGACATAAAAGAGAAACTGAAGCTCTCTAAAAAGGTCTGGTCAACATTGCCCTACACCATCTGCAAGGACGAGAGCGTGACGGCTGGCACGTCCAACGAAGAGGAATGTTGGAATGGACACAGCAAAGCCAGGTGAGGGTGGCTTGCTGTTCTTGCGGAAGGGATACTGCACATCCAGTCCTGGAAGGCTCTCCTGGCACAATGCTGCAGACCTGTTTATGCACAAACCAGCGGAGGGTGGAGCGACAAGTCGTCACTTAGCGACAGCTGTTCAGAGTGACAGGTTTGATGGGCACCTGGGAGCGCTTACTCTCAAGGTCCCATTAAGCGTGGAATCCTTGTTCTGCATGCCTCCCCTCTGGATGAGGACGGAGGGATGGTGACAGATGCCAGGTTACAGATATCTTGAGATCACAAAGAGCTTTTTATGTTCTCTTAATGACTTTAAGGTAGCGGAGCTATTTTTATCCATAGTTAAATTTGCACAGCTTACTGGGGTTTTTTTTTTTTTCCATTACAAGTTAAACAGGAAGTGAACATTCAACTGTAATTTTTTTTCACCCCGGGAGAAAAAGAAAATACTGAAGTCTGATTCGAAGGGTAAGGGAAAAAATAACAGACAACCAGGAAAGCATTCTCGTAAGTCTGGTGCCTTAGAAAGACCCATTGGAATCTCCTGTTGAGAGATGGCTCTGTTCTCTTCCTCTGCTCTGCTGCCCAAGGCTACTGCCCCTTGGTATGGAATTTCTGACTTTCTTGATTCAGCCCAGAAATGGGCTTGGCCTGAGTTGTCACAGGGTGGAGAAGTTGGACGGGAGAACTGGCTGGGAGTTGGCAGGCAGGGCAGACACCAGGAGAAGAATCTGCCCAAAGCCTCCTCAGCAGGGATGCAGGTGAGCAAAGCAGCTGGTAAATTGGATTCAAGGAATCTTTGGGGATCAACAGGCAGGTGGAAGAGCTAAAAGAAGGGGTCTGTTCTGGGGCCTTATTGGGCATTTTTGAGCATATGAAACAGCTGTGATGAAAAGAGAACAAGAAGATTCATGGATATTAAGTTCAGCCCAAGCTGCAGGAGGCAGGGATGCAAGTGAGGTGCTCATTGGGTATAATTTCTTACACTGCCGAGTTGCATTTTTAGCTTCTATTGGTAATGGTACTATTATCCACCCTAGAGAGAGATTAGGAAGAGGAAAACGAGACAGCTGTTGAAAGAACTGCAGTCATTTCAAGTTACCCCCCAAATATCCATGTGACAGTCTTAAATTATGAGGGTACCAAAGGCTTTTCACAGTATCAACAGTGCTGCCCCTCAAAAATGCTTAGTAACCTAGCAGTTTCCAGTCTTCTGTGAAGGGGACCTTGGGCTAGCAAATTCAGGTGTGAATTAACAGCTTCTAATGTGTCTTTTCCTAATGACTGTACAGAAAGACACTGTAAAGGATGACCAGATGGCCTAATGAATAAAGTGCTTGCTTTTTCAAGCTGCTCCATTGCCCATCTGTGTTTACCTTTTAGCCTTGGCTAAAACGGCGGCTGTGCTTTGAACTGCATTCCCATGGAGAGTTACCCAAGTTATTGGATATTAGCACGGTGCAATTTTTTTTATTATTATTATTTTTATTTTGGCTGCGCTGGGTCTTCATTGCAGTACGTGGGCTTGTCTAGTTGTAGCACGGGGGCTCTAGGGCATGCAGGCTCAGTGGTTGCAGCAAGGGGGTTTAGCTGCCCCTCAGCATGTGGGATCTTAGTTTCCTGACTGGGGATCAAACCAGCATCCCCTGCAATGGAAAGTGAATTCTTAACCACTGGACCACCAGGGAAGTCCCTGTAAATTCTTACAGAAGAAATATAAAGAAAGGTTTGCTGCAAGGACTGGGGAGGGCACTACATTCCATCAAGAAAATGAATGAGGAAGATAAAGACCATGAAGTCAGAGCGAGAAGAGCCTGGGATGGTTCCGCCAAGTTCCTCATTATGCAGTCAGGAATCTAGACAGGGTAAACCATTAGTCTAAGGGGAGCCGATGAACTAAGGTGAAAGCTGACATCTCCCAGACCCTAGAGAGTATTCTTTTCACTGCGGTTGTTGCTGTTGTTTAGTCGCTAAGTCCTGTCCAACTCTTTGCAACCCCTTAGACTGTAGACTGCCAAGCTTCTCTGTCCATGGAATTTCCCAGGCAAGAAGACTGGAGCAGGCTGCCATTTTCTTCTCCAGGGTATATTCTCGACCTAGGGATCAAACTCACATTTGATCTCACAATTTGCATTCCAGGCAAATTCTTTACCACTGAGCCACATGAGAAACCATTTCACTTCAATACCCTGACTCTAAAACAAGTGACAGATATATACTGCAATCCCTGGGCTAGGAGAACAAATGAAGTAGATTCTTTGCTCTTTCGTTCGTTCAGTCCATCAGCAATCTTATTAAGCACACCCTCAGTCCAGGCTCTATCAAAGTCCACTGTGCTGTCTCCAGTTGCTGTGCCTTTTCATGTGTTGACAGACACTCTTTGGAACTTTAAGTACCCTCTTGTTGGACTGTGGGGTGGGAAAGGACCACATAGCCAGGAGACACACCTGCTCAGTATTCAGGGATGAAATTTGAATTTTATCCTGAGTCCATGAGAAGCCATTAGAAGATTTTATGCAGGTGAGGGAAATCATCAAGTTTAATACAATAAAATCGTTTGCAGGAATATTCCAGACTTTAACCCAATGTATTAATAAAAAGATAATACTGGCAAATATTTGTGACTCAAATTATACTTCCATTGAAAACTTATAATTTCACATAGTTTTCTTAGTTCTCTTCTTTTTACTTCTTCCACTATAATGAACTCTTAATATTATAACTTTATATTTAATAACATTATAAGTAGATAACCAATACAGACTTGTTGGAGTAAATTTAATTAAAACTTTCTTCTCATCCAAATATTAATTGATCTAGGAACACAGGAGAGAAGTTGTCACCAAAAAAAAAAAAATTTCCACTGAACTATTTTGTAAGTTGGAAAATCTATTTGTAATGCAGACAAGGTATTTTTCCCCTATTTTTGAAGTATGGGCTTTCAAATGAAAGGCCTTCTGAAATGTTTAGGAATGCTTGTTAAAAAAAAGAAAGAAAGAAAGAAAGGTTATTCTTGTCACCCTGTGAAATAAAAGAAACAGAACTTTTATTTCAAAAACTATCTATCAAGTGTGGAACAGCAATGTTTATTACTAGCATTGACAGAAATTGTCTGGAGTTTTAAAACTCAGGCCTGTGAGATGAGGCTGCTGGTAACCTAGATACTTCTTCCTCTTTGTACAATATTTTATCCTTCCAATTCCTTTAGCCACAGTCTCTGCAGCCCTTTTATCCTAAGTACTTGCTCAGACTTGTCTGCCATCACCCATTTTTCTCCTGATTGCTTTCTCAATGCTGCTCTAAGCTCTCTACTGCACTTCCTTGATTCAGAAGCATGTCTATTTCATATGTTAACATTTCCAAAATCAAAATGACTCCTACAATAGATATGTCGCTCTGTGACCCCAAGTATGTATTGTTTTCCCCCAGTATGTATTGTTTTCCCCCAGTATGTATTGTTTTATAATAGCAGTTACAAAATAAATATTGCCTGTTGAAATTAGTGATGACTTTGACACAAAACAGGATACACACAGATGTGGCTGCTGTGGCACCTGCAGGGTAAGAGCGGCTGTGTTGAGTTGATGGTCAAGGATGTATGAGCAGTGTCTCCCCTAGAACATGAGCCCATCTTCATTCCTGCTCTCACCTTCATCCATCTCTGGCAGATCTCATTGTGCTTCAGTAGCCCAGCAAGTCTAGAAACAGAAGGTGAGTTAGAAGGAGAGTGTGCCCTCTGATGGGAGGAAATTGTGGGCATGCCCATGACCGTGTAAGCATGGAAACCTCCATTCTGACAACAGGACCAGGTGGTCAGGAAAGGTCCTCTCCTGCTTCCTCCTTCCCTTGCCACCCTGTTGGGACAGTTCTAAAGACCAATGCAATAAAGTCTGTGAGAATAGCTAGTAACCTCTAAAGCAGCACCTCCCAAATGGACAGGCTAAAATCTGGGGGGTTTTGTTAAAAAGTGCAGATTCTGATTCAGTAAGTCTGTGATGGAACTGAAGTCTACGTTTTTAATATGTTTTGCAGGGAAGCAAGGGTTTCTGGTCCAGGGACTGCATTTTGAGTAGCAGGGCTCAACGGCAGAGTTGCCAGCTTTGGCACCTAAGAAAAGCAGACACCAAGGGGAACACACTTACACTAAGGATTCATCATCGATCTGATATTCAGATTCACACAGTCCCGTGTTTCATCTCGGCAGGCCTCCTTTAAGTTCCTATTAATATGTAAGATATTCCCTTTTTTCAGTTCACGCACAAGCCTTGGGGAACATGTTACGATTTGCTGTTTTCTCTTCACCTCCAAGGATACCCTTGATGTTTCCTTTAATGGGCTTTTTCTTCTATTACAAATGGCAACAGCAACTAGATTAGGCAGGTCACGTGGTTCATTCGGAACATCACGCACTAAAGATAGCTGAGCCCGAGCCAGGTTAAAGTCATCTCGACAACAAATTGCTTAAGCTTCACAAGCGCATCAAGAGGAAATTTTGACTTGGAAATGCAGCACAGCCTTCTCAAGACAGAATACTGTCTGCACAAACATCTGGTCTCTCATGAGATGCCCTTGGGGGCCAAGGATGGATGCTTTGAATCCCTGGTCAGTACTGCATTCAATTAGTGTCCTAGCTCATGCTGATATAACAATGCTGCCATAGACTGGAGACCTTAAGGAAAATTTTATTTTCTCATAGTCTGGAGGCTAGAAGTCAACAAGGCTGGGTTCTAATAAGAGCCCACTTCCGAGCAGTTGCTCTGAGCTGTGCCCTCAGGTGGCAGAGAGAGAGGGCTCTGGTCTCTTCCTCTTCTTGTAAGGGCGCTAATCCCATCACAGGGGCTTCATCTTCATGACCTAATTACCTCCCCAAGACCCCACCTCCCTATCCCATCACACTGAGGTTCAGGACTTCAATCTGTGTATCTTTAACAGGACACAAACATTGTCTACAGGGCTTCCCAAGTGGTACTAGCAGTAAAGAACCCACCTGCCAATGCAGCAGATATAAAAGATGCAGGTTCGATCCCTGGGCCGGATAGATCCCTGGAGGAGAGCATGGCAACCCACTCCAGTTTTCTTGTCTTGAGAATCCCATGGACAGGGGAACCTGGTGAGCTGCAATCCTCAGGGTCGCAAATAGTCAGACATGATTGAAGCAACTTGGCACACACATGCACGTAGGTCAATCCCAGTTTCCCGAATCATCCTACCACACCCCCATCCTCTGCCCCACGTCCGCACATCCATTCTCTACATCTGTGTCTCCATTCCTGCCCTGGAAATAGTTTTATCTGTACCATTTTTTTCTAGATTCCCCATATATGCATTAATATATGATACTTGTTTTTCTCTTTCTGACTTCACTTCACTCTAGGCTCATTTATGTCTCTACAAATGACCCAACTGATATAACCGTGTTGAATCACATCACCTGTATCTTTCATGAGAAGTGTGTTCTCTTCTCGGAGATCCTTTTTCTAAGCTCACAGACGTTAAAAAGAAAAAGGGAATGTAGAAGATGATGGGATGGTGCAGGAGAAATGCGATGAAATCCAGTCTGAGGCAGGTCCCCAAAGCCTATGGATCTCAGGACAGAAGATAGAAATCTCAGAGTCTTCATGGTTTCTTGAGTTAGTTATAGCCAGACTCTCTTCTCTCCCTTTAAAGTTGGCAGAACAGCTTCCTGGTTCCGTTCCTTGTCAACTAGTGTTTAGCCAGCACTGTCTTTTCCTTAAGCAGGCCATCAAGAGGTCGGCCGGAAGACAAGGATTAGTTGGATCTGTTGGTAACACAGCTTTTGCCAGGAGCCTTTGCTGTCTTTTAAGGCACCTGAACCTCACAGAAATAACTGTGTGCCCCAAGGAAATCCTCCCTGAGGCCAGGAGGTAAATAGTAAATTGTAGGAAATAGGAAAAGTAGAAAAGTCTAGAGAATAGGTCAGTCACTCTCAGCAGCCACCGAGTGCATTGACTAAGCGAAGAAAGGAGGAAGTCATGGGTGGGTACGTGCGAGCAGCTGGCACAGTGGCGAAACGGTGCATGGTGATGAGAAGTGTGTCGGAGACAGCAACTTGGCAGATCTGGAGTATTGTCTTAGTCTGATTGCAGGGTATGTCCAAAGCAGTCCAGCTGCGTTTGAAAGAACTGTAAAATGTTTGAAGTATACGCAGCCGGGCAAGCACCTGGGCAAAGTGGGAAGCCTGTCTGGGATGAGAACTGGCAACTGTCCAAGCTGGCATAGCTGAAAGCCCGGTTCCCTTCTCTGGGATGTTCAGTGGGGAAGACCCCACGAAGGCTGACTGCCTTGGGGGAGCGGGACACTGTGTGGAAGTGATAAGAAGCGTGGCTACAGACAGGAGGAAAGAAGCGTGCTGAGTCGGCAGCTCGGCAGCCTGAGGCCTGCCTCATGGGTCTTCCCTCCCACCCGCCCTGGCGTCTGCTGACTCCAGTTCTACCAAGAAAGGATGGTGTCGGCAGCTCCTGCCAATGAGTTGAGAAGCCAAGTCAAAGAGTTTAGCTTCTGTTCACTGGCACGGCCAGTGAGCGGTGCGTCCTCCGAGAGTTCCAGGCCATTTCATGCCCCACATCCTCCAGCTGGAGGAAAGCCACAGCAAATCGCTCTTCTGTCCGTGAACCCAGGCTTTAAAGCTCGGAATTCTGCTGCTGTCAGCCCTCCTAAGAAACAGGTTCGGCCTTTGAGGGAGCCGTGTTAACAACTTAATTTTCATAAGGGTGCATTGCAGTTGTATAGTGTATTATATTTGTCAAGCAATTTCATATCACTTCACTTAATATGGCAACTTATGAAACAAACGAGGTAAATATTACATGTATAGATATGTGCATAGAGTTATATCCCTTATATAATGGCTTTTATATTATATGGATAGTATTTTGTGTGTGTGTATATATATATATATATATATATACACACACAGCATATATATGTATGTATATATACAGTACTTAGTACATATATACATATATAATATGTGTATATATATATATACTATATATGGGCTTCCCTGGTGATTCAGTAGGTAAAGAATCTATCTGCAATGCAAGAGGCCCAGTTTCAATCCCTGGGTCAGAAAGACACCTTGGAGAAGGAAATGGCAACCTAGTCCAGGATTCTTACCTAGAGAATTCCATGGACAGAGAAGCCTGGTGGGCTACAGTCCGTGGAGTTGCAAAGAGTCGAACATGACTGAGCAACTAACACTCCTACTTTCACTTTTCATATTATATACATGCACATATATATATAGTAGCTAAGTTAGTTGCCCACAATCACACTGCTGGATTCCAGAGAGATCTCAGGTGTCCTGGGTCAGCCTCTGTGCCTTTGACCATGTCTCTGTGTCCCATCTCTTTGGAATACCTAAGGCCATAGACAACTCCGGCTCAAAAGTCTTCAAGAATTTATAAGTCCACTTAAAACCTAAAGTCACAATATGTTTTGAATAATACCACTTTGCAGCAGTCCGGAAAAATGGAAAAGTTCTCAAGAACTTTAGAAAAATGGTACTTAAAAGTTACACTTTTTAAAACTGTAGTAAAACATAAATAACATGGATTTTAGCATTTCTGCCATTTTTCAAGTGTCCAATTCAGTGGCATTAAGTACATTCACAGGATTGTGCACCCATCACTGCCATCCATCCACAAAAATCTTCACCTTCCTCAGGTAAAGCTCCACACTCATAAACAATAATTCCCCACACCTCCCTTCCCCGCCCGCAGTCCCAGCCACCCCCATTCTACTTTATGTCTGCAAATTTGACTATTCCAGGTACCTTACATAAGTGAAATTATATATTTGTCCCTCTGTGATCAGCTTATTTCACTTAGCATGATGTCTTTAAGATTCTTCCATGTTGGCATGTTGTCGTTTTGTTGTTGTTCAGTCGCTCAGTCATGTCCGACTCTTTGTGATGCCATGGGCTGCAGCATGCCAGGCTTCCCTGTCCTTCACCATCTCCCAAAGCTTGCTCAAACTTCTGTCCATTGAGCTGGTGATGCCATCCAACCATCTTATCCTCTGTCTTCCCCTGTTGGCATGTTAACATGTGTCAGATTTTTTTTTTCTGGCTGTGCCATGTGGTTTGCCAAACTTACAGATCTTAGTTCCCAACCAGGGATTGAACCTGAGTCCTCGGCAGTGAAAGCGTGGAGTCCTAACCACTGGACCACCAGGGAATTCTTGTTCTTTCTTTGTAAGGCTGAATTATTTTATATATAGACCACTTTTTCACTTATGCATTCATCTGTCAATGGGCACCTGGTTCGCTTCCACTTCTGGCTGTTGTAAATAATGCTGCTGTCAACAGAGAAATATCTATTTGAGTCCTTGCTTGCAATTTTTTTGGATATATACCCAGAAGTGGAATTGCTGGATCAGATGGTAGCTCTATTTTTACTGTTTTGAAGAGCTGCCATCCTGTTTTCCATAGTGCTGTGCCATTTTACGTTCCCTCTAGCTTGAGCAGGAGTTGATATTTCTCCATGCTCCATCCATCCCGAGCCCACTGACAGCAGCGTCCTGGGCCGAGCATGCCTGCTGTGCTGGCCGAGTCTCTCATCACACAAGCTCTGCTGCAGTGATATCCTCCACCAGAACCCCTTCTGGGAAGGCTGCTAGTCATATCCTCACCTGGCAGAGGGGCTGGGAAGCCCTGTGTGGCCTTCTTTATAAGGGCTCTAGTCTCAATCACGAGCGCAGAGCCTTCTTGATCAAATGCCTCTCCATCTACTCCTATCACTTTGGGCATCAGGTTTTCAACAGGTAGATCTGGGGAGAATGCAAGCAAGTAGATCATAGCAGATGAGAAGTTATGTAATTCTGCCAAACTGCCAATGATTTAGCCCCTACATGTGGTCTTACAAAATAGAGGGTAACAAAATGGGGAAGCTATGCTTGACTTCCCGGATGCCACTTATTTTCCCCACCACAGCACAAGGTAGTGGCAAATAGTGACACCCCTCCAGTTGGTCATTTCTGGGCTTTCCCTGCCCCAGTTAAATGTGGAGCCAGCCTCAGAACCTGGGCTTTCTGTAGCAACATTCTCCTCCCTTCCCATGTCTCCCAGAACCATGACGGTACAAAAATGCCCTCACATCAAAGAACTGGTGCAAGATCTAATAAAGGGAAGAATATTATGGGCTCAAAGGTGCATCCATTCTTGCAGGATAGCTCCCCCAGGGGCTTAGATGGTCAAGAATCCGCTTGCAACACAGGAGACCTGGGTTCGATCCCTGGGTTGGGAAGATCCCCCGGAGAAGGGCATGGCAACCCACTCCAGAATTCTTGCCTAGAGAATCCCCATGGACTGCAGCCTGTCAGGCTCCTCTGTCCATGGGGTCACAAAGAGTCAGACTTGACTGATCGACTAAGCACAGCACACAGCACAAAGAGATGAAACAAGAGAGGCAACAAATAAATGAGCTGGCACTGAACTAGGCTTCCAGGGATCCCCCAGGCTGAACTCTGGTCCACAAATATGGCCTCAGGATGTGCCCCTGGGGTGACAAAGCCATTTTCTTTTCCAACTGTGTTTTTCGGTGTAAGTTTCCATATAGTCTCTAAAGTTCCCCTTTGAATACACTGAAAGGAGGAAAGGCTCTTAAGGACATAGGTGCATTGTTGCTTGTTTTTATTGTAAGTGGCTGAGCATCGGCAGACACAGTTAGAGGCTGGGTTTCTTTGGCAGTCTTGTATTGTTCCTGTGTGCTCAAAGTCCCAAAGGTAGCGTTCCCATGTAAGCTATCGCAGTCGGCTTCTGATAAATGAGTCTCAGCTAGCTGGGCCGTGCACACAGCAGCTGAAAGAAACACAGCCCTCCTCTGACTCAGCACACGTACAGCCACAGGGATCACTGTTCAGAATGTTAAGGGACAACACCAGAACCCATGAGCACCTTTCAGCCCCTCCACTTCTGTGCCAGCAGAGGCTGGCCCACACTTGGGTTGTGTATTTCAGTGGGCTTTAGTGATTAGATAGAACTCACCAAACCTGGCACATACAATGTAATGTCAGTAATAGTCAATCAATGTCATATTTCAGAATGTATATCAGGAAAAACAATCTCAGAATCTAACAAAGTTTTATTGGTATACCAGATATATGAAAAGGCAGCACAGAAGTTACACTTTAGTATAAAAATAAAGAAATATAGCTCCCTGACTCTTTTTCATTTCAATTAGGACATTTTTTAAGGCAGTAAATACAGTGAAGTTTTATGGAACAGAATTCGCAGTGCACTCTGTGTGTTTTATTTTTCATTATGCAATGAACATCATGAATGTTCTTGATCATGTCGGTTGTTCAAGATATGGATAAAGACATGGAGCTTATTCGGAGACCTCTGATGTAAAGTGGGGCTTCCCTGGTGGCTCAGATGGTAAACAATCTGCCTGCAAGGCAGGAGACCCAGGTTCAGTCCCTGGGTGGGGATGGGTAAACCAGTTCATGCACAAATACATCATGCATAAGATTTCATTACCTGAAAAATGGCTTAAATATAAAAGTTTCTTTGTGTGTTTTTATTTCTTTTGGAGGCTGATGGACAGAGCCTTTGGTTTTGGAAACTTGCAAAGTAACCTGCAGGAAGAGGAAGAATTTTAAGCACAAGTATATTGTATGAGTATATGTACATAGGAAGGACAAAATAGAGGAAGGGCAATTTTTTAATTTTTATATATTTATTTTAATTAGAGGATAATTAATTTACAATACTGTGAATTAATGAATCAACATGAATACAATCAACATGAATCAGCATTAGGAATACATATGTCCCCTCCCTCAAGAACCTCCCTCCCACCTCTTTCCCCATCCCACTCATCTAGGTTGCCATGGAGCTCTGACTTTGGACTCCCTGCATCATACCTCAGACTCCCTCTGGCTATTCATTTACATACGGTAGTGGGCTTCCCTTGTGGCTCAGTTGGTAAAGAATCCGCCTGCAATTCAGCAGACCTGGGTTCCATCCCTGGGTTGGGAAGATCCCCTGAGAAAGGGAAAGGCTACCCACTCCAGTATTCTGGCCTGGAGAATTCCATGAATAGTCCATGGGATCTCGAAGAGTCAGACACGACTGAGCGACTTTCGCTTTCAATGTATATGTTTCAATACTACTCTCTCATATCATCCCACCTTCTCTGAGGAAGGGAAGTTTTTTTCAGCTTTTAAGCCACATCAGGAGAGGCAGTTGAAGAATGCTAATAATAGCAACTAGGCAGGGCTGCCACCAGTCCATCAGATGACTGGGCTGGATGTCCTGGCAGCCCCCGCCCTCCTTGAGATCTGCTCTTCATCCTTCCAACCTTGGTCTGTGTCCTAAAGGAGAACATTACATACCACATCAGCTGGATAGTCCTTCCTTCTGGCTTCCAGTTGGGTTCAGCCAATGGGAGGCAGCAGCCAGAGGTCAGAAGGAGGGACTGGAGAGGTCAGGATATCATTCCCTCTGCTCACTCCTTGAGGGACCTTGCTTTGGCAGCTGCAGCATCTTCCGGCCACATTCTGTGGCTTCAGAGCCGGTGCATTCTGGTAACAGCTCCATCCCTTCTGGCCATTCTGCTGTTGCCAGCCCCAGGGTTCTTCATCACACTGGCTTCCTTCAACCCTGTTCACACCTCTGTAAACTGTCTCTTCTTTAACTCTCTTTATTGCTCCTTTAAGTGTGTCATCTGTTTCTTGCCAGGACCCAGACAAATATAGTGCCTTCATAAGAATTGGGGAAAAAAGCACCCAGATGGGTATGCAAGGGTTCATTACACTATAGTCTTTACTTTGGTGTATAGTGAAATTTTCTAAACTAAAAAGATTCCCAGAGAAGAAAAGGAAAGGAAAGAAAAAGGCACCCTTTTGGTGAATGGTGCCCTGCAGGTGCATTTGGGCTGGCCTTCAGCCCCATCTCCCTCTCTCAGCAGATGACTTGGTGCAGTGCCCAAAATACCCTGCAGAACTTGGAAGCCCTAGGAAAGAATGGCGTGCATGCTAAGTCACTAAGTCATGTCAGACTCTTTGGGACCCAGTGGACTGCAGCCTTCCAGGCTCCTCCACCCATGAGATTTTCCAGACAAGAATCTTGGTGCAGGTTGCCATTTCCTCCTCCAGGGGATCTTCCCCACCCAAGGATCAAACCTGAATCTCCTGCATTGGCAGGCAGATTCTTTACCACTGTGCCACCTGGGAAGCAAGAAAGCATGGGCAGGTCCCTAAATGTTGGAAAACATCTTAAAGAGAAAATGAGGACTGACCTGGGTCTTTAAAGATATTTGGAACTTAAATGGGAAAGTATATTGCCAGCAAAGATAAGATGAATCCCTGCGGAAGATTGCATAAGGCAAGGAGTGCCCCTTAAAAGGAGAATTGAAGCCTGAGAAAGTAGAGATGAGGTAGAGATGGGCTTGGAGTGCTGAGCCATAAAGTGTGAATTGGAGTTTGTGATCAAACAGGCAAAATGATGCAGTGTTTGACACATGGGCTCTGAAGTTAGATCCATTAGCTCTGTGACTGCACAGTAACTAAGCCTCCNAGTGCCCCTTAAAAGGAGAATTGAAGCCTGAGAAAGTAGAGATGAGGTAGAGATGGGCTTGGAGTGCTGAGCCATAAAGTGTGAATTGGAGTTTGTGATCAAACAGGCAAAATGATGCAGTGTTTGACACATGGGCTCTGAAGTTAGATCCATTAGCTCTGTGACTGCACAGTAACTAAGCCTCCGTTTTCTATTACACAAAATGGGGATCAAATAGTACCTACCTCCTAGATTTGCTGGGAAACCAAATGTTTGTAATGCAGGTAAAGTGCTTAACACAATGACTGGCATTTAGTAAGAACCCCATGGAGCGACAGAAGAGTGACATGCTGGAAGCAGTATTTTGTGAAGGTTAGCCAGACAGGCCATTTAGGATGCGCTGGGATGGAAAGACAGAGAAGGCGATGACACCCCACTCCAGCACTCTCGCCTGGAAAATCCCATGGACAGAGGAGCCTGGTGGGCTGCAGTCCATGGGGTGGCAAAGAGTCAGACACAACTGAGCGACTTCACTTTCACTTCTCACTTTCATGCATTGGAGAAGGAAATGGCAACCCACTCCTGTGTTCTTGCCTGGAGAATCTCAGGGACAGTGGAGCCTGGTGGGCTGCCGTCTATGGGGTCGCACAGAGTCGGACACGACTGAAGCGACTTAGCAGCAGCAGCAGCAGCAGCAGCAGCAGCAGCAGGATGGAAAGACGGGGGTAAAGGGAGACCAGGAATTCTGAAGCTGCTGNTGGAGCCTGGTGGGCTGCCGTCTATGGGGTCGCACAGAGTCGGACACGACTGAAGCGACTTAGCAGCAGCAGCAGCAGCAGCAGCAGCAGCAGCAGGATGGAAAGACGGGGGTAAAGGGAGACCAGGAATTCTGAAGCTGCTGTAGCCCTCTGCACTCCAACTCGGGACACAGGAAACAGGAAAGAAGCTGTATGAGTGAGAACCTTGTGAGAGGAGAAGAGGGGCTGAAAGCAGATGGGTCGCAAGAGTAAGGAGTCTGGCATGGCAAGCACTTTGCTGAGGTCTTCAGTCTCTGCTGGTTGACATTGGAAGGACTGACAATTTGACTCGAGCACAAGTTTTAAAAAATGGTGATATAAATTTGACATTGGATTTTACTCTTCTACTCAGGGACGAGTTAGACCCAAGATTCTGGTACAAAATAAAAATCCTAAAGGACACTTAAAATATTCCAGTGATCACTGGTTGCTCCTCCATCTTTCCAAAGANAGGGAACAAGAAAGCAAACAGTTAAATAATAGAGTTGCAACGGGGATAAGTACTTTCACATAGCTAGTAATGGATCCTCAGTTGGTAAAAGAATCTTCGGGTCAATGCTGGAGACCCAGGTTCGATCCCTAGGTTTGGGAGGACTCCCTGGAGAAGGAAATGGCAACCCACTCCAGTATTCTTGCCTAGGAAATCCCATGGGCAGTAGAGCCTGGTGGACTATAGTCCATACGGTCACAAAAAGTCAGACACAACTTAGCAACTAAACCACCGCAACCAATAATGAATGGATGGAGACTTAGCTGAGACCCAAGTCTGAGATAGGTTACCTGAGCTAAGACTCAAGTCTTAAACCTTGTATGGGTTTAAGAATCATGAGCCAAGTGATAAGAAGTAGGAACAGAGCAGTCTCAGAAGGCATTTTGGGCAGGCAGGGAAGATGCCAGGCTGAGAAAACATACTAGGTGGACACCTGGGCATTGGTTTGAAGCAAAGAGTGGCAAAATTTTATGTAAATAGCCACATATTAAATATGTTCAGCTTGGAGGGCCATACATGAATGCAGAATTAAACAATCCATAAGTGAGTGACCATTACATATGGACACTGAGGTTTAGATTTCAGATATACACTATTTACATATCATAAAATATTATTCCTCATTTGTGTTGTTTTCAAATACTTGAATATATAAAAACGATTCTTGGGATTATACAAAGTCATTCTTGGGTGCGTGTGTGCTAAAACTTTTCAGTCATGTCCAACTCTTTGTAAACCCATGGACTGTAACCTGCCAGGCTCCACTGTCCATGGGATTCTCCAGCCAAGAATACTAGAGAGGGTTGCCAAGCTATCCTCCAAGGGATCTTCCCAATCCAGGGGTTGAAACTTTATTTCCTGCGTCTCCCGCATTGGCAGGCAAGTTCATTACCACTTGTGCCTCTTGGGAAGCCCAGGCTTGAGAGCCATACAAAAACAAGTAGCAGGCCTATAGGCCATGGTTTGTCAACCAACGGTCAAGTCAGAATCCATCCTTGCACTTAGGAGGAGAACAGCAGTGGGAAAAGTGCCAAAAATGGTCATAACCAGCGGTGCCTTCCACAATTACATGCTGCCATTCTCTAATTTCTTACTTCCATTGTTGGTTTTCCTCTTCGATGGTTTCCTTTAAAATATCGTTTCAAAATCCTTTCTAAAAGCATGATATCTCCTGAGAACAGTGGCTCTGAGTTTTGAAAATGAGCAAAGAATGAAAGTTGTTAAAGTAATTGAAATATTGGCCAGAATATGAAATTCATTTCAGATTCCAACATGATGGGTATGGCCTCTCACTGGATCTAGGGTTCCCAAGTTTTTTAGCTGGGTAACTTCAGATATCTTTTCAAACAAGTCGACTCTTTGCATTAGGTGGCCAAAGGATTGGAGCTTCAGCATCAGTCCTTCCAATGAATATTCAGGGTTCATTTCCTTTAGGATGGACTGGTTTGATCTCTCTACTGTCCAAGAGACACTCAAGAGGCTTCTCCGGCACCACAGTTCGAAAGCATCAGTTCTTTGTCACTCAACCTTGTCCAGCTCTCACATCCATACATGACTACTGGAAAACCCATAGCTTTGACTATAAAATGGACTCTTGTCAGCATAGTGATGTCTCTGCTTTTTATTTAGATACAGTCCACCCATCCATCACAAACCTGTCCATTAAAGAAAAACACCAATTCAGTGTATTAATGCATATGTATGGAATTTAGAAAGATGGTAATGATGACCCTATATGCATGACAGCAAAAGAGACACAGATTTAAAGAACAGACTTTTGGACTCTGGGAGAAGGCAAAGGTGGGATGATTTGAGAGAATAACATTGAAACATGTATATTACCGTATGTGAAATAGATTGCCAGTCCAGGTTCCATGCCTGAGAAAGGGCACTCAGGGCTGGTGGACTGGGATGACACTGAGGGATGGGATGGGGAGGGAGGTGGGAGAGGGGTTCGGAATGGGGGAACACCCATGGCTGATTGATGTCAATGTATGGCAAAAACCGCTACAATCTTGTGAAGTAATTAGCCTCCAATTAAAATAAATATATAAATTTAAAAATAAATAAAATAAACCTAGTGGGGTGGAGTGAGGGGGTCTTCTACCAACATGCCCAAATTCTTTTGCGCCCCACCATTTGCTGGCCTGGCGCTAACCCTTTTTCCATCTGTCCACGCCAGGTGACGAATCCAGCGGCTCGGGGAGTGGCAGTGGGTGCATGGATGACGTGTGTCCTACAGAGTTTGAGTTTGTCACCACAGAGGCCCCCGCGGTGGATCCCGACCGGAGAGGAGTAGACTCTTCTGCCGCCCAGCCGGACCCCTCCCTGCTCTCAGGATCTCTCGTCTGCGTCGCCCTGGCACTGCAGAGACTGTGCAGATAATCCTGGGTTTTCGGTCAGATGAAACTGCATTTTAGCTATTGGAACAGCCAACTCACTCCTTTTCTTACACACCCTTGGACAGTGGACCATGCCACAAAAACTTATGGTTTCCGAGAAGAGGGCAGTACTGTGCTCTGCCTACCTTTTTGTTTTCCCAAAGAGTACCGGGCGCCAGACTGGACTGCTTCCTCTTTCCTTCAGCTATCTGTGGGGACCTTGTTTATTCTAGAGAATTCTTACTCAACTCTTTCGTACCAGGAGATTTTCTTACCTTCATTTGCTTTTATGCTGCAGAAGTAAAGGAATCTCACGTTGTGAGTTTTTTTTCCCCCATTAAAAAAAAATAGGAAGAAAAGGTAATTTTCCTTGCAAAATCAGGCCAAACCCCAAGACAACTGCAACTGGAACAAAGAAGCAAACAAGAGAGAAAAATAAAAGAACTTTAATGCCGCAAGTTTGGCATTGCCAGCCAGCTCCCATTGTAAGCTTTTCAGTAACAAATCAGGGTTACAAAATGCTTATGGGGAGAAAGTTTGACATTTTTTTTCATGTAGTGAAAAAACACTGTTGTCTTGGAGGTCTTGCACGCTAAACCGAAAATGCCCCAGCTGATTTGGAGGTACTGAGGGCAGATTTAGAATTCCATCTTTACTATAAGAGCAAAATTTGCTACAGCTCAGCATCTCTCTCTTACCTTGCCCGATTTCAATTTCAGTAATAGCATCATTTTTCTTAATTCTTTTAATTATACACTTTATAATACAGTGTCTGTCCACTGTATCCAATTGGCACAGACTTTCTGCTTCATTTTCAGTTACTAGTGGACACCTGCATGAACTCATCCCCCTTAAGGGTCTGAAATGAAAACAGTCATCAACAATACAATCGCTTTGCTTTAGCCACAGGCTTGACACAAATCAAATGTTTCTGCTGTGTGCTCATACCCTCCCCAAAGAAGAGTTCTTTTAATGAATTGCTGAACAATTCCATCCATAAGTGAGTTTTCATTTTTAACTATTTACTTTGTGTCAGTTGGTTTCTGCATCACAAGGGCATTCTCTTACAAAATAACTCACAACAACAAAAAAAGTCAAGACAAAAAAAATATATATATAGTATTGACATGGAGATTTCTTTCACTTTTTTAGTCTTAGTATGATCATCTATTTTTATATCTATATATATATAAATCACAGATTTTAACTTCTTAATTCCAAGCTCAGGGTTGACACACCTTTGTAACGAAAATGTTTTGTCAACCAGCTCTTCTTGTTTTGTGCTGCTCAGAGAAGGGATTCCTCAATTATCTGTGAGCACCAAGAATCAAGAAAGAGAACTTTTTATGTATCTAATTGTCCATTTATTAAAAGTTTGCCAGGGCACACCTTTCTCGCATGAGTATGCTTTGCCCTGGGTGCTCCACACTGTACCTAACTCATGGGCAGAGCCATGGGTGTGCAGAACTGTACCGGTCATGGAAACTGTATGTGCAAGGAATGTACTATTCATGCAAAACCATTGCTTTCAGGACAACGCCTTCAGTCTAGGATTCCTGCTTGGCACTTGGAGAGATGTCCTAATTTAATAGGCTGATTCATAGCCTAACTCTTCCACCAGGTGTGCCAAAGCCAGGTATGATGCTCCCCTTGACAGCGAGAAGCAAAATAAACCAAACTGGGGCTTTATGAATACAGTTGGCTATCCATGTCTTTTACTTTTTTGATTTCTATGATGCTTCTGGGGTTGGGAAAAGTAATGTTTCAAGACACCATAGTATGCCAGTCACATGTTAACTAACCCATTGGCAGTCATGACACATAAGTGATATTTTTTATCTCCATACTCATCAAAATTATAATTAGTTATTGATTTAGTCATCACACTTAAGTAGAACACACGCAGCACAATAGTATTAAGTATATTTGAGCACTTTTGCAAAACGGAAAGTATTTAGAAGCATCTCTTGCTATTGTATGCCTAACAAAATATGGAACGTAGGATTCTGAGAGACTTTGTGGCATCTTTTCATTTAAATCTTTAAGAAATTGACACTTAATCTAATTCAGCATTCCATACTTCTAGAAAACCATTCATTTCACTGCCAAACTTCAGCTTCCTAGCACCAATTACACATAAAGCATCTCTATGAAGGACCAATCAGTTATATTGCTCATTGCATTGTATGTTCAGAAATCAGTATTGTCTTTCTCCAGTAATTAAGGTGCAATACAAATTAAATCACTCTTGATTTTCCAGAATATTTGAGTCATCACTTGTTTTCATAGCTTTAAGCTCCAAGTCTTTCCTTTTGAAAAGATATTTCTGCACTGCTTTCTGTGAAATAGGTCAGAATGCCTTGTTTCCCCTGTGCTTTCACCCCCCCAGAGGGTTTTGTGCATGTATGTGAATACACCTTATATTAATGAATGTGAACCCATGTTCTGTACACACGAAACACACCAATAATATATAAATGCCTGCTTCATTTGTTTCCACACCTTTGTTATCAATATTATTCATATTGGTGAGCTATAGTGAACTATATGAGCCAGGCAGAAAGCTGACATCACTATCAGTTAATGATGCCACAATAATCGTCACCCACATGGATGTGGTCAAAATATTATTCAAATTGTACTTCCTGCTTTTTATCATCACCCCACCCCATCATATGATTTTTTAGACTAATTTGACATGAGAATTTTTTTGTACCCTAAGGGGATTAGTTTAACCTAGTTAACCCATTTCAGTAAGTATTTTGGAATTTCCCCCTCCCTGCACCACCAAATTAATTTCTCTCATTTTAGCATAGTGATAGGGGATGCGATGATACTCCATTGTTTTTCCTGACCTGCCCTCATTTGCTTTGAAGTCCCCTAAATTCTGTAATCACATCATAACCTCTGTTGTGAGTAGAGAGGAATGGACTCACTGAAATCGGACGCTAGAAACAGTTGGGTGATGCTCATAACTGCAAACACTTAGCTTATTGAAGTGCCTCTATTTACATGTTCTTTAGTTATAATATGTATTTTTCTAACAGAAATACACGTCTGTAATTGGTGTATATTATACTTTGTATATGTTATAACAAAAGCTAAACAGAGGCTAAAGTCTTAAGCAGAGAAGAATGGATTGCAAATTCATGAGTTCAAGCTCCGCTTATGGTTCTGTATTAAAGGACAGACATGATGACCTTCTCTCGTTTGAATGACGGTCAAGTCAGGACTTCGATTAGAGCCATCATGGAACAGCATTAGCATTACCAATCTGACTCCCTTACAGTGTCTTAACCAGATCAATATATTGTACTACTTGCTTTAATTGTAAGGGATAGAAAATACTACCTTGCCTACACTGAAAAACATGATTATTCACTGACAAGCAGTAGTCATTGTAAAAGTAGCATTCTGTAAATCAAACACTCTGAAAATATTATTGGACGCAGAACCCTAATATTTAATTTATATTCCCTGCTGCAGACATTAGCCTACTTTAATTCCTTAGCCATTACATACATGTTTTGGCTACACACTGAACACCAACTAAAGTCCTCCAGGAGGAATAAAACCTTAGCAGATTCCTGAGTTGTGATTCTTTGATTACTTCTCTTTGCAAGGCTGATTATCACATGGTTGGATGAATGGCGGAAGGGTTAGCAAATGCACGTTTTGACTTATCCAAAACTTGCAGAAATTCAAACTCATTTACTTACAGGCACTAACAAATCTGACTTCTAACTTTAGAAAAAGGAGGAGAGGAGAGGGGGAGTTTAGCTTTGCTGACAGAAGAGTAAAGGAGACCATAACTTATCAATTTGCAGCGTGTTCCTCCTTGGTGGAGACATTAGCCAATGTTTGGTTTTAGGCCAAGTTCTACAAAGACAGTATTGATTTGTATGCATCCTGGAGCCTTGCTATAACACAGTTTGCTACAGCACGGGACTCAGCCTAGCATTGGGCCATTTTGAACCTCAGTGAAGGTTGCATAGGGACTGAAATCTTTGACATTGCCTTGTAATGAGGTACTTCAACGGAAAGACAACTCAAGTTGGCATAGTAGTGAGGTCTCTGTGTGCATTTGCATAACATATATGCAGGACAAATGTATGCACCAATCAAACCTAAAATTTTATGTGACTGTCAAATGAATATGATTTGGGTTAAGATTTTTCATTTCTGATTTGGATAGAAAATTGCTATTAATCTTGTATTAAAATAGTTTTTAAAAATCTACCAGTGCCCTTTCTGCATTTTCTTAATTATTTTCATAGTCTAAATTTCAGAACTCTTGAATTATTTTGTTTGAGAACTTTTTAGAAACTGCAATATTTTAAGAAAGAAAAAGAACCATAGGTTAAATCAGCACCACCCACTGAAGTACACTTGGCATTTGAGATCAAGGACTTTTCAAACTTTAGAATATTTAGAGCTTTCCAAATGTATATCTTGAGTTTGAGCAAGCTCTGGGAGTTGGTGAGGGACAGGGAAGACTGGCATGCTGCAGTCCCTGGGGTCGCAAAGAGTTGGACACAACTGAGCAACTGAACTGAACTGAACTGATCGAAGATACTATACCTCTCTTCTTTTGTGTTGGTTTCTTTTCTAAAATAAAACTTAGTAGCTTGAGAATTGATGTCAGTACTTTAGAAATAATGTCATAAAATAAGATGTAAGAGAACTAACACTTTTCCAGATTTAGCAAATTGCCTTGCTTTTTTATTTCTGGAAGCTCCCATGCTCCCAGGGATGCTAAATACTGTATAACACGCTAAAGATTCATTTAGCAGACTTTTATTAAACTCTTACTTGGCACTACACCTGGTCTAAGTGCCAGTCACTGGTTATCAAAACCGCCATCTGGGAAGTATTCATTCTTTACTATGCTGCTGCTAAGTCGCTTCAGTCATGTCCGACTCTGTGTGACCCCAGAGACGGCAGCCCACCAGGCTCCCCCATCCCTGGGATTCTCCAGTCAAGAACACTGGAGTGGGTTGCCATTTCCTTCTCCAATGTGTGAAAGTGAAAAGTGAAAGTGAAGTCACTTAATTGTGTCCGACTCCTAGCGACCCCATGGACTGCAGCCTACCAGGCTCCTCCATCCATGGGATTTGCCAGGCGAGAGTACTGGAGTGGGGTGCCATTGCCTTTTCCGATTCTTTACTCATAATTATTACAAATACATCACTGATTTTTAAAATGTTCTTTTAAATAAAGAAATCTATGTAAATAAAGTTATCACAAATATAACACTGTAAGCAACATTATAATCAAACACTACAATCTAGCTCACATTATTATGTTGACTTCTATTAAGGAAAGTGATTCCTATAAAGCAATTAACTTTAGGATGGTGGTACTGTTTAGTCACCAAGTCCTATCTGACTCTTTTGTGACCCCATGGACTGTAGGCTACCAGGCTCCTCTGTCCATGGGATTTCCCAGGCAAGAATACTGGAGTGGATTACCAGTTTCTTCTCCAGGGGATCTTCCTGACCCAGGAATCAAACCAGTCTCCAGCATTGGCAGGCAGGGTTCTTTAAGATTGAACCACCTGGTAAGCCCCTAACTTCAGGATAATTCCATCTAAAAACTAGAATATAACAAATTCTATTTGGAAATAAATTGAAACCAATTTCATGGAAAGGAAAAAAGCTTTCAAAGTGTTTTGAAAAAAATAATAAAGCCACAGCCAGGTTTATCAGTAATATTTATTTTAATTTGCTCTTTGGATAAAAGGACTAAGATATAGTCAGAATATATACACAAATATGAAAGAGGACATTGATTTTTCAAATACTAACTTGTGAAATAGCTAGAAAGATGTAGCCATAATTCTTTATGTTCAAACAGACATTCCCAATTCATTTAGTACAGATACATCTCCATTCCACAGACACATTTATTTGCAGATATATACATGTGCCAAGTGTATTTTGTCAGCTCACGGAGGACACAGAAAAGCTAGGATGAACTAGACACCTGCTTTTATAGTTTGCACACCTTGAAATAGCAGAGTAAGTAAATGAAAATTTTACCCAGCAAGTGTTCAAGTTTGGAGAGAGGCAGAAAGGAGACAAAAATTGGATTTGAGGCAAGTGGAAGAGTATTTACCTCGAATAAAGCCATCTGGTCTTCGATAGGAACTGTCTGTGGAGTTTTAAAATAAAAGAAAAAAAAATTGACTTAGGCAACAATAGTCATCTATTCTTCCAAAACAGAATGTGAGAAACACTAAGTCACATGCCAGATACAGTTTTGGATACCAGAGCAAGATGCCAGAAAGGATTGAGGGACAGAGGGCTTCCCGGTGGACGAGTGGTTAAGAATCCACCTGCCGGTGCACAGGACAAGGGTTCGATCCGTGGTTCAGGAAGATTCCACATGTCGAGGAGCAACTTAGCCCATGGGCCACAACTACTAAAACCCAAGTGCTCTAGAACCAATGGTCCACCAAGACAAGAAGCCACGACAATGAGAAGCCTGTACACTGTAGCTAGAGAGTGGCCCCCTCTTGCTGCAACCAGAGAAAGCCCATGTGAAGCAATGAAGACCCAGAGCAGCCAAAAAATATATACAATTTTTAAAAAGTTTGCCCCCAAAAAAGAACTGAGATAGAAACTGGCTAATGACTAAGGAGGAGATGCCCCTTGAGACCAGTGGTCCAGGGGAGCCCCAGGTGATACTCAGGCTGTGATCTAATGATGGGAAGAAGGTACCATGTGCAGACCTGGGGATGGAGACTGCCTGGCAGAGTAAAAGCAAATGTCAGGATCTCAGCCCAGAAATGAGTGTGGCTGAGGACCAGTGGGTGAGCTGTTGAATGGTGGGAGATGACTAAAGAGTTACACAGAAGAAGCCATGCTAAGCTTAATAGCCAAAACCCTGGTCTTTTACCTGCTGGTGAAGCCAGAACCTCAGAAGGACCCATCTCTATACTGCAGCCCTGCTGGTGGCACATATTAGTATTTTAAAGCACATTTTAACAAAGAATTATGCTAAGGTCTTTATGTACTTGATCTTCATAGAATCTCTATGACATAGGAATTAAAATGTTTGTGTTATATTGAATAAAATTAAACACAGTGAGATGAATTAACTTGCCCAACGACACGGGCAAGGCCACGATAGGAACTGGGATCTGTAACAAGTAGGCAGAAAAGTGGCAGTCTGTAAGGGTAACTGCAGTTTTTTATTATATATGCAATTGAATTATCTGAGGGTTTTCTGAGAATTGGCAGCAAATGTGTGAGCAGGCATTCACTGATGTTTATTTACACAGAGGTTATGTATTAAAACTTTATTCTGACATGTAGTACCATTTGGGCTTCCCCAGTGGCTCAGTAGTAAAGAATCCTCCTGCAATGCAGGAGCTGCAGGAACCACAGGAGACATGGATTTGATCCCTAATTCAGGAAGATCCCCTGGAGGAGGTATGGCCACCCACTCCAGTATTCCTAACTGGAGAATCCCACGGACAGCAGAGTCTGGCAGGCTATCGTCCATAGCACCGCAAAGAGTCAGACACGACTGAATGGACTAAGCACACATTTGCACACATGTGGTACCATTTACTTGCTTTCTGTTTCCTTTTTTTCAAAATTAAAATCCTCTGTAGACAAATGACTGACTCTGGGTTTCTTGCACAGTGTTGAACTTATAAGCCATTGTGAACCAAAGTTTGATGTCTAGGACAGGAAAACACGTACTAAATCTGCTTTCCTCCTCTATTTGTCAAGTTGGCTTGAACATCATATTTACAGAAAGCAAGTCATTCACAGAGCTTAGCCAGACTCACAAGGATTCTTCTTATACATCATTGTTGTTTAGTCGCTAAGTGGTATCTGACTCTTTTGAGACCCCATGAACTATAGCCCACTAGGTTCCTCTCTCTATGGGATTTCCCAAGCAAGAATACTGGAGTGGGTTGCCATTTCCTTCTCCAGGGGATCTCCCCTACCCAAGGATCAAACCCATGTCTCCTGCATTAGATTCTTTAGGACTGAGCCACCAGGGAAGCCCTCCTACGTATTAGCCTTGTCTACAATTTGTGGTCCGTCCAGGGAGTGAAGTGGATGGAAAATATGCCTCAAGACAATGCAATAGTTAGTTCAAACATACAAGTAGTCTGGCTGCTTTCTTGACTAACTTGACTGCATCTTGAAAGTATGACACTGAGACCCAGCTGAATCAAAGTTCTCATGATAGTCTTCTCAGTTAAAATAAAGACCAGATGGTGGACACCACGTGCCTCTCTTCTTCATATAGTTAGAGCTCCTTCTATTGTTGGATTCCTCCTCAGGTCACCGCCTTCCTCACCTGAGAGAACTGAGGTTACTGGTCACAGGTTTTATTTCTCTTTCAAAGATACTCTTGGGACATTTCAGAAAGATAGGTGAATATCGAGTTAGGGAAAGGCTGGTCCACAAAACTCTATTTCCTTTTCTTTCATGATATAAAATGCCTTATATTTACGAAAAGCACCCTCAAGGGTGCTTTCAAATTTATTTTCCTTCATAATCTCCCCCACACCTCCACGAAGTAGGTAAGAATTAATCATCTTTATTTTACAGATCAGAGATACTGCCTAGTGGAGCCAAAGTCCTCTCAGTGTGTTTATTCACCCCCTTGCTGCTGCTTTTTCCCTCCCTCACTTCCAATCTAACCAAATCGTAAGGACTTCCCTGTGAGTCATTCTGGCTCCTATCAATCTCTTTTTCATTTAAAGAACCAGCCCTCAGTAGCTCAGCCACAGGAACACAGGAGCAAATCCTCCAAGCTAGGTCTCAGTAGACTGATACCCCAAGAGTCTTCTAATTCATCTCTGGTCCTGAATCACATACTGGGGATCAGCATATACTGAACTCCTGCATGTATCAAGCCAAAGCAGTTTCAGGGCTTCAGTTGGTAAAAAATACACCAGCAGTGCAGGAGACTGCCTGTAACACAGGAGAAGTGGGTTTCATCCCTGGGTTGGGAAGATCCACTCCAGTATTCTTGCCTGGGAAATTCCATGGACAGAGGAGCCTGGTGGGCTACAGTCCATGCAGATATGACTGAGCTCAGATATGACTGAGCAACTAAACCACCAAAGAAGTTTCACCCAAACACCTTTATTAAAAAGCTTGTTGGTTAACACCATAATGGTTTCATTGATTTTTGTTTGTTTGAAATATCACATATGAATTGGCATGTTCAGGCTGTATTTCTATAGCCAAAGAGAAGNTATGACTGAGCTCAGATATGACTGAGCAACTAAACCACCAAAGAAGTTTCACCCAAACACCTTTATTAAAAAGCTTGTTGGTTAACACCATAATGGTTTCATTGATTTTTGTTTGTTTGAAATATCACATATGAATTGGCATGTTCAGGCTGTATTTCTATAGCCAAAGAGAAGCCCAGATTCTGTGCATGGGTTTGTTTTTAAGCCTGGGGGTCTTTTATTTTTAACTGAAAAGAGAAATTTTAACATTGAATAGTGTCTTAGTAGGGAGCATGAGCCATGAGAAATATGAAAGCAAAATGTCTTTCTCCAGGAAAGACATAAATAAAGACTTCCCCTACATCCAAAGTCTTTCTTGTACTGGAGGAGTCTTGTAATCTTTCCCCTCCTTGTGCCCACAAGCAGGGAGAGTGAGGTAAGATGGAGTGGCAGAGACAAAGTGAAGCGAGAGAAAGAATAGAGATCCAGTGCCATTGCCATTTGCAACACACGATGTTTTCTACATTACTAAAATCAGTTCTGAACCTTCACTGTGAAAGCCTCCTCTCAAATGAAAGACACCTTACAGACAAGGCACTTAAGGAAAAACTTAAGTCACAGAGAAATACCAACAAGCATATGAAAAGATGTTCAACATCATTAATCATCAAGGAAACGCAAGTCAAAATGACCATGAGCTACTACTTCACAACAGATAAGATGAAAGTGAAAGCGTTACTTGTTTAGTCGTGTCTGACTCTTTGCAAACCCATGGACTGTAGTCCACCAGATTCCTTTGTCCATGGGATTCTCCAGGCAAGAATACTAGAGTGGATTGCCACTTCCTCCTCCAGGGGATCTTCCCGACCCAGGGGTCCAACCNCCATCTATTTCCCATGAAGTGATGGGACCAGATGCCAGTTTAAAAGAGTAGGTACTATTATTGTCCTAATTAGACAAATGAGGAAACTTAGCACAGATAAGCTAAATGTGTTTTCCAAGATCACATACAGGTAGAATTGAGAAGATACAGAAAAATGCTGAAGTCATTACAGTAGTTAATGTTTGGAAACATCCTAAGTATCCAGCAATGGATGAATGGATGAAACATGGCGTATCCATGCAACAAAATATTACTCAGCCGTGAGAAAGAAGGCAAGCCTGCCATTTGCAATAACATGGATGGGTGTCCTCATGACCTTGAGGACATTATGCTAAGTGAAGTAAGTCAGACAGAAGAAGAAAAAAAAAACACTGTATCATATCACATACATGGAATTTTAAAAAGCTAAACTCATAAAATCAGAAAACAAAATGGGGTTAGCAAAGGCTGAGGATGGGGCAAATGGGGAGATGTAGGTCAAAGATGTTGATCAAACTTCTAGTTATAAAGATGAATAATTTCCAGACATCTAGTATATGGCATGGTGATTATAGTTTATAATACTGTATTTAAACTAGAAATTTGCAAAGACAAGTCTTAAATATTCTCATCATACAAAAAAAATGGTCATTATGTGACAATCGAGGTGTTAGCCAAGGCTATAGTGGTAATCCTGGTGGTAGTAAAGAATCTGCCTGCAATGCAGGAGACAGGGGTTCGATCCCTGGGTCAGGAAGATCCCCTGAAGAAGGAAATGGCAACCACTTCAGTATTCTTGCCTGGGAAATCCAATGGACAGAGGAACCTGGTGGTAGGCTACAGTCTACGGGGTCACAAGAGTCAGACGTGAGTTGGCGACTAAGCCTCCACCACCATCAGAGTAGTGATCACTTTGCAACATGTAAGTGTGTCAGATCCACACCTTGTACTCCTTAGACTTATGCAGTGTTATATGTCAATTATACGTCAATGAAAGCAGGAAAGAAAAATGTTGAAATCTCAGAGCTGGAAACCCGGTGTGGTTACTTGAGGAGGTACACAGCTCTGATTGAACAGAGGCCAGGTCCTGCCTGCCATGCAGTGGTGTGCAGGGGATGGGGGCCTACCTTTAGAAATAATGACCTAGCATGTTCACCATGTGCACAGTTTGTGAAAAATAGTCAGTGATCATCTCATTTCCATGTATGCTTTTACTCTGCCAAGGTTTTTCAGATCATATTTCCTGTGCATACCCTGGGTTATGGGGAGAATGGATCACTCTGGGAGGATATACATTAAGTCATATGTATATGTACATATATAATCAAATAAGGTGGCACAGCAGTAAAAAACATCCACAGCAGGAGATGCAAGAGACCCGGCTTCAAGCCCTGAGTCAGGAAGATCCCCTGGAGGAGGAAATGTAACCCACCCTAGTATTCTTGCCTGGAGAATCCCTAGGACAGAGGAGCCTGGCGGGCTCCATTGGGTTGCAAACAACCAGACACGACTGAGCAACTGAACACAGCACACACACTCACATATATACAGGCTAGAATAATTGAGCAAAAGGGGATCTGAGTTTTTTTTTTCTCTCCCCCCAACTCAGTGTACTCTAAAGAAATGAATGAGGCAAGATATTGACTCCAAAGTTTGCGTTCAAGCTCACGGGGGTCTTGATGACATCGAGATAAAGCAGACTGGCTTTGCCCCACATAAAAGATCATCTAACCTCTTGACGGAATTACAGCTTTATCATCAATTTTTTTCCATTTATTACTGTGTGTACAGCACCCCATTGTCTAGAGGCTATCAGAAAATCCCATCCCAGCTGCTGAATTTGCCTAATCACAGTACTTTTCTACCCCAGCTCTGCTCTGGCTGTGGGGAAGGGGAGGGGCTGGGTGAGGGGAGTTCTGACGTTTGGCGATGACTAGAAGAAGGTGCTTGACATTTCCTCCACGCTCCCTGTCAGCATGACTGCCCTTCACTCTCCACTTCGCCCTAAGCCTTTATTAACCCAGTGTGGAATGTGGCAATTTCCTAAGCCACGGCCATTACAGCAAATATCATTTCCCCCCATAAGGCCCCCCTTAGCTGCTGTGTGTCCCGCGCTTGTTTAGCTCATGATATTCCCTGCCAAGTATTTGAGAGACAGTGCTCAGAAATCGCCAGGCAGCTCGACTGAAATACCGAGTCCCCGTCCATCAGGGAAAGAAGTAGGCTGCAGGGACAGGGACGCTGTGTTTTGTATTTGCTCTCCATTCATTATGTGTTTCTCGCTGAGTCTGACTTTTCCACAAATATTGACGCTAGAGCTGACTAATGACTCTCTACGAACACCAAACTCATGGTGGTGATTACGCATCTTTAGAAAGTGCTTAATAAATACTATTAAAAGATTCTGTTTTACAGTGATCACTTTGGATCATGCCAGATGTGATATTGTGCTTCTAGACAAAGGCAATCTTGCAAAGCTTTCCCGGTAACATTTAAAAACTAATCCTGTAGTTGGTTGCCTAGCAAGATGCCTCATAAGCGTTTAAAACACATAAGAGGTTTGAGTTCAGATAAAGAATGTGTTACCAGATGGTGACAGTAATTACCCTGTCCCCAAACTCGAATTGTATTTACCTTGTCTTTTGCCTACCAAGTTGCCAATATGATATCCAGGCTTTCCAACTGGAGCACACCTTTTCATATTTCCTGCCAGTACACATATATTAATGAATGTGTGCTTTTATTAACAATGTAAGACAAGAATATTTCATCGTGTTGTTACACCTCCTGCCCGAGATAGATCATAAAGGACAAGGATAAAATTTAATTTGCAATAAATCTTTGGGAGCCAGAGTAATAGTTGCCCAGGAGTTCTTTGTCAGAGTATTCTTGGCTTTTTCATTAAGTACCCAGCCACTAAATTCTTTTCAACTCTGGCAGAAGCAGCCAGGGAACACTTTGGAAGCTCTATAAAAGGCATTCTCCTAATCTTCAAATCGTTGGAAAGACTCTTTAGCATCTGTTAAAATATTTTTTTCCCTTCTAATCTGCCTGAAACGAATAAGGAGAAAATTCTGAGATGTTTCTTAATTAAGCAATAAGAAATGGTGGAGGGTGGTCTGTGCTGAGTTAATCACTGTTGTAAAGCACGAAAAAAGGAAAAGAGTTAAGTACCTCCAGATCCCTAGTAGCCTAATTTCCCACCGAATGTGCCTTATTCTTATCATTAAGAAGTCTTTTCTTATTTCAAAATGGGAAGATCCAAATATGGAAAAGCTTGTGTGCAAGGGAAAGGGTCAAGGCTATAAATGAGGCAGGAAAAAAAAAAATAATAATAACAGCAAATTTCTCCCTTAGCCCTGGAGAGGGATGAGAAGAGGGATGCAGAGAATTGTGAAGGGCAAGGGGGCTCTTGTTCCTGGACTGTTATCATCAGTCCAGTGGTTTGGGGAGTGGCCTTTAGAACTGCCTCCTTAACTGGAGGGAATACAGTTCTAAGAACTGCTAGATGTAAGGCAATGAATGGAGCATTAGTGGCCCTAATTCCTGTAGCTCAGTTGGTAAAGAATCTGCCTGCAACACAGGAGACCCAGGTTTGATTCCTGGGTTGGGAAGCTCCCCTGGAGAAGGGAATGGCAACCCACTCCAATATCATTGCCTGGAGAATTCCATGTACAGAGGAGCCTGGCAGGCCCATGGCATTGCAAGAGTTAGACACAACTTAGTGACTAAACCACCCCAAGAGGCACAAGCCCTCTTAACCTAAAGAAACTCCTAGTGTGATTCTGAGATATGTGTTCAGTCAGTGGGGCTTCCCTGGTGGCTCAGACAGTAAGGAATCTGTCTGCAACGTGGGAGACCTGGATTCGATCCCTGGGTCAGGAAGATCCCTGGAGAAGGGAATGGATGCCCACTTCCGTATTCTTGCCTAGAGAACTCCATGGACAGAGGAGCCTGGCAAGCTACAGTCCATGGGGTCACAAAGAGTCAGACATGACTGAGAGACTAACACACCATTCATTCAATATATAGCCGGTAAAGACAGATCTGGGAGCAGAAATCTTTCTCCCCCAAATCAGCTTGCAATCTCCCTCTTTATAATCTATCAAAAAGGTGATCACCTAAATCCTTAAACCTATTTTCTAGTCCCTGTTTTTGAAACAAGAGGGAAATGGGTCAGGGCACAACATTTAAAGGAATGATATAGCGATAGGACACGACAAAAACTGGTCAGAACCAACTTAGGTCCAAGATGGTGGAAGAGTTGACTTCCAGTAGACCTTGAACCTCACTATATGCTTATTGTAATGCATTATTACATGCTGACTGTAATATATTAGCATGCTAAATGATATACCCAGCAGAGCCACGACAGTTCTGAGCCTAAACATAAGGCACCAAAAGCGGGTGTTGGCTCAACTTCTGGAAATCTCTACTCCTTTCCAAAAATAATGAAAATATTCTCCCACTCATCAGCCTATGAAATTACCCAGCCCATAAAAATGAACCAGTCATATTTCAAAGTTCTCTTTCTCTCTCTCTCTCTCCTGAGATAGTCCACACTTCGTCTGTGGAATATGTGTGTTCAATGGCTCAGTTGTGTTCTACTCTTTGTGACCCCATGGACCTGCCAGGCCCCTCTGCAGTTTTCTCTCTAAACAAACCCACTTTTTACCCATCACCTCATCTCTGAATTCTTTATCATGAAGCAAGAACCTCAAATTCACCAGCAACATTTTCAAACTAGGACTCAGAGCCCCTGATACGAATCTAGAACTCTCCAGAAAAGCATTGCAACCCAACTTGCTATCTCTTCCAGCCAATGACCCAGGAGTTATTCCTGCTATGCTTATTCAACTCTGAGTTTAACACCAGGAATTCACTCTGAAACAGTCTTTGACACCGTTGCACACACTTCTCACCTCTGTGAAAAATTGACTTATGCTTAGATGACCTAATTTTATGGAATGTCTTGTTAACAACAGCTACAATAGCAATACAAACAACAGAAACCTCTGTTGGCTCTGCCAATATAATTGTGATTTTCATTCTCATATGAATTGGCTGCAACATGCCATGCACTCACTTTGTATTGTGTATCTTTTCACTTTCATTTGCTGTTTTATTCCCCAAATAGACCAAACTCTGGTGTTTGCAAAATCTACATTAAATACTAGAATTAAGTACCTAGCCAATGTTTTTTACTTTCTGCTCAGCATGGTCAATCTTCATGATTTGCAGATTCCATATCTGCAGATGTGTATACTCGCTAAAATTTGCTAGTCCCCAACCAGTACTCAGGCACTTCTACAGTTGCCCACAGACACGCATGCGCATGGAGCAGTGAAAAATGAGAGTCCCTTGAGCACACATCCCAGCTGAGGTCGACCAAGATGATGCCCTGCTCTCTCATTTCAGTTCCCTGGTTATAAATGAGATCATTTTTGCAGGGCTTCTGGTGGCTCAGTGTAATCTGCCTGCAATGCAGAAGACACAGGTTCAATCCCTGAGTCAGGAAGATCCCCTGGAGAAGGGAATGGCAACCCACTCCAGTATTCTTGCTGGAGAAACCCCACAGACAGAGGAGTCTGGCGGGCTACAATCCATGGTGTCATAAAAGAATTGGACACGACTTAGCAACTACACAATAGCAAGAGCAATCCTTTTTGCAGTCTATTTAGTGTCATGCTGTTCACACTTTTGTGCTTTTTTTGTTGATGATTTTGCAGTTTAATGTCCCTAAGCATAGAGCTGAAACACTGTCTAGCATTCCTAAACTCAACGAGTCTATGACGTGTCTTACGAACAAAACGCATGTGCTAGATAAGCTTTATATTGCACACTGACAGTTCTAAATAGAAATATAAGTGCATTTGACTCTTGCAGAAGTCATTCACATTACATAATCTGTATCCATTTTCTCTTTATTTCTAACACCAATGCTGGTGTATTATCATTTTATTTTGAAACCAATCTTATTTTCCCACTCTCTGAACCCCAAAACAAAACAAATAAAAATCTTTACTCCATCTTTGAGTTTTTTAGTTCATAACAAATTATCAAACTGCAGATGAAGACACTGCCTGAGGTTATAAGTGTTTCCTCTGTAATGATGCAAGGACTGGCATGATCAACTATATGCTACAAACCAAATTCTACATGAGTTGCATGTTTTCTTAAAGGTTCAATGGCTAACTGTAAATGCTGATGTATTATTCCTATGTTTTATTTAGCTATCAAGAAACTCCAAGCTAGATTTGATGTCCTGCTCTATAATTATGTTCAGAAAAAAAAGATATTATCAATTCCTCTCTCCTTTTGTTTCATTTTAACCTTTTGATAGTTTACCCTCTGTTTTACATTTTATTTGCCTTTGTCAAAGTTTCTGAAGGTAAGGAAGGCAAAAATCCCATGGAAATGAAACAGTCCTCCAGTCCTTTTTATAATCACAAACCCTAAACTTCAGATTCACCAGTGAAGAGTCAGTGAATAACTGTTAAACATCTATATGCCAGCACCACTTTTAGTGTTTTGCACAAGTTACCCAACTTAGTCCTTGCAGCCAACCTATGAATAATGCACTGTCATTGCTTTGTGAAAGAAATTCGAGTGTCGGAGAATATATTTATAGATAGCTTGGCCAACATCTAGAACCAGTAAATGTAGAAAGAGAATTTAGACCCAACTTTCTGCCTCTTAGTTCAGTGTTCTTCCGATTATATCATGTAGCTTTTCCTCTTTAGTTTAGTGGAGTCTTGAAGATCATTTAATCCCCTCCTCCCATGCCAACCTGGGAGAATGAACCTCTGAAAGGTCAGGTTGGTTACCCCAAATCACTCTGCCAGCGAATGGAAGACTTGGGGCTGGATTTCAGTCTCTTGTCTCCCCACCCACAACTGCGGCTCTCTCCCCATGCCCTCTTTCTTTTTCTTCCAGGATCTTGTTGATTCCTAAAAGAAGCATATATACTTAGTAGAGTCATTTGCAACCAAAGATTATTTGTGACAACACTGAACTGTTTTATAAAAAGTGACCCTTTCTTGACATACAACAAAATATCTACACAGCTTATGAAAGTGTTCACATAAATACACGTAGTTAAAGCAACTGTTCAAAAACTTACACCCTTAAACTTAAAAATGGTCTGCCCTCCATAGTATGGGGATTAATAACAAATATGTTTTGCCCACTGATGTGAAGTGCTTCTGATTTGCCTAGTTTCCCCCTTCTCACATACTAATCATTTAAGGTAGCGCAGGAGTGGCAAGGAGGCTCTATGCTGAGTCTCTGATGAGCTGGGAAGAGGTCTCCCCATGTTCTTTTTTTACTGCCCTCCTGCGGTTTAATCCTCCCCGTCTTCCTGACCTCTTGGGTCATGCTGCAGAGTTCTAAGGTTTGCAAAGGAAAAGCTGCCAGGTTTGGAGGGGAGATAATCCTTTCCCTTTGCAAAGAAAGGGGACAGTGAGTTCAAAAACAAGACTAGCCGGATGCCAAACCCCATGTTCCTGGGGCAACTGGAACCCGGGAGATGCCTGTGTGTGGCACCAGAAGAACTGGGCCAACCTCAGCATCCTAAGGAGGCCCCATCTTAAAGGGAAAGGGACAGCAGTGCACAGATCCTTTGGCTCAGAGGCGACCAGGGCAATCTGTGACCTGTTTACAACCCATTTTCAAAATCCATCTGGGAGCCAGGGATGGGGAGAGGAGGGGTGGAGGGTGGGGGAATGGGCGGTAGGGAGGTGTCATGAGAAGTAGCAGTAAAAATAACTGATGAATTACCAATGCCTTTTTCCTCCTAGATAAAGTCAGATTGAAGACTGCCTAAGTCCCAGCAGTGCTGAGTCATTCAAGAAAGGGAAGCCCTGATGGGAAGTCCACGTTTCTCACTGGTGGGTCATCGGTCATTTAACCCAACATGAAAGAGAGATGGTGGTAGCTGGACCCCGAGATTGTGATCTCAGCCCTGCCTGTTACTTTTAGAAATGGACTTTTTGATGCTGGGCAGGATTGGGGGCAGGAGGAGAAGGGGACGACAGAGGATGAGATGACTGATGGCATGACCAACTAGATGGATGTGAGTTTAGGTAAACTCCAGGAGTTGGTGATGGACAGGGAGGCCTGGCATGCTGTGCAATTAATGGGGTCCCAAAGAGTCGGACACAACTGAGCGACTGAACTGAACGGAAGGATGCAAACTTCTGTCAGTTGAATTGGGAACAGTGATGAGTGATAAAAAGGCCTAATTATGTTTGCCTTCATTTCCTTAAAATATGTTCAGTAAATATACAATCTCCAGGGTAGGGGTAGGGGATGTAGCAGTTGTCTTCCTTAGATTTAACAGTTTAGATCAGTTCAGTTCAGTCACTCAGTCGTGTCCAACTCTTTGTGACCCCAAGAACCGCAGCAAGCCAGGCCTCCCTGTCCATCACCAACTCCTGGAGTTCACCCAAACCCATATCCATTGAGTCAATGATGCCATCAAACAATCTCATCCTCTGTCATCCCCTTCTCCTCCTGCCCTCAATCTTTCCCAGCATCAGGGTCTTTTCAAATGAGTCAGCTCTCTGTATCAGGTGGCCAAAGTACTGGAGTTTCAACTTCAACACCAGTACCTCCAATGAACACCCAGGACTGATTTCCTTTAGGATGGACTGGTTGGATCTCCTTGCAGTCCAAGGGACTCTCAAGAGTCTTCTCCAACACCACAGTTTAGATAAATAGACCTTATTTGGATCTGGTTAGTGGCCTGGTGAAAAAGAATAGTCTGTTTGGGGTTGCAATTAAAATTAGCCTCTTGCCATTCACCTGACAGCAGCTGACTCTAATTCCAATGATAATCAATCTCCAAAGACGTTAAAGATCCAACAACAGATACAGATTCCCAGACAGCAAAACACTCTCGAATTTTTAATGACACCTCACCATTCCCACACAATCTTTGATGATATAATTTCCAGAATTTTTATTATTTTTTCTGTTCTTTTCCTTCACAATTAACCCCAGAGATGAGTCCCTTACATTCCACTGAGGCTACATCAACCCTCAATAAATTTCCATTTTTGTCCTCAATGTATTAACTTTGTGAAACTTAGCATAGCACTAATCTGCAAGGTGTTTTGCTTTTTTTACTAATTATTTTTTAATTGAAGGATAATTGCTTTACAGAATTTTGTTGCTTTCTGTCAAACCTCAACATGAATCAGCCATAGGTATACATATGTACCCTCCTTCTTGAACCGCCCTCCCATTTTTTGCTTCATTTTTTAAATTCATTTTTGTAAAATATTAAGGAGTGCATGAGATTAAATACTCAGAAAAGTGCACAAACTCTGCAGGGAGGAAAAACCTAACAACAACCTTGAAATTGAACTGTGGCCTGGCAGGCAGTCCCCTGTGAGAGTGGCTCACAGTTTTCATTGGTTTGCTGAGATATGCAACTCCAAAGTGCAATTCCTAAGTCAGACTAAGATTATCAATGCATAATTTTTGGAAGAATATGTCCTACAATGTTCAAATATGGAAAAGACAAGCAAAATATGCAAAGATGAAAGAAATGACCTCTGGATGGTTAAAATGACAAGTAGAAACCTTCAAGTTTCCAGGCTTGCGCTAAGCACGGGGGGTGCGGTGCATGTGGCTGAGCAGGTGCAGAATCTCTCCTTTTCTCCTGTCTGTTCTGTGAGGCAGGGAACAGCTCAAGCTCCAGCCAAAGACGGGGAGTCAGCACTTCCCCTCCTGACTCTCTGATTCTCTTCCACTTAAAAGCCAGACCAGGGGCTGAAAACCGAAGACAGGACAGGATCCAAGGAATAACTGTGGTAAATTCTGAGTCCATTCTTAAAGTTCTTCAGCTCTTAGAAAAACCTGGAAACCAGGAACATTTTCTCTGGCTTCACGGCAGAAAAAAATGAAATTGGTAATGAAGCAGAAACGCCATGTCAATTGCTTAACGTTCACTCACATTTAACATTTCACACCCCATTTACAGTCCCGTTCTCTCTCCACCAAGTGAAAAAGGCAGTGGTGTCCTCTGGGGCTGAGTAGGCAGGCTGGCTCTCCTTGAAGTGCTCCTCTCTCTGTGTGCGTCCCCCCTTCCACTTCTTCCTCTCCAGAGCCGAGAGGTCTTCATGCCCAAGGAAACCATCTGTGGCTCAGTGACACTCCCACCCCCATCTGACCACCAAGAAATCACACGAGCCCTTCCATCATGAATGAAAGAGCAGCCATCCTCCTGCAGAGCACTGCTTGGTTTTCAGCTACCTTTGTATACTCTGCAGAGCCTACTTTTGAGCCAGGAGCTACAATTTCCACTCTGATCAATGAAACTAAACCCTGCAGCACTGCTTTCACACTTCTGGGGTTCTGAACAGATTTGACAAATAACATCAACATTTATTCAGTGACTTCTTTGCCCCAGGCTGTTTTAGGTTGAACTATGTACCCCAGATTCATATGTTGAAGTTTCAACCCCCCAGAACCTCAGGGGCTTCCCTGATGGCTCAGTGGGTAAAGAACCTGCCTGCAATTCAGGAGACACAGGTTAGATCCTTCAGTGAGGAAGATCCTCTGGAGTAGGAAATGGCAACCTACTCCAATATTCTTGCCTGGAAAATTCCAGATACAGATGAACCTGGCAGGCTACAGTCCATGGGATGGCAAAGAATCGGACATGACTGAGCAACTAAGCAAGCATGCATGCACGCACCTCAGAATGTGGCAGTATTTGGAGATAAGTTCTTTTAAGTGGTGAGTTAAAGTGAGACTAGGAGGGTGGCCCCCAATCCAATCTGATTGGTGTTCTTATAAGAAGAGGAAATTTAGACACACAAAGAGACACTAGGAATGCATGTAGACAGAGGAAAGACTGCTTGAAGAGGCATCAAGAAGGTGGCTGTCTGCAAGCCAAGGAGAGAGACCTTTTCTCAGAGAAAACCAACTCTGCCAGCACCTTGATCTTGGCCTTCCAGCCTCCACAACAGAAAAAATAAACTTCTGTTGTTTGACCACCTAGTCTAATTCACAGGCAGTATTCTGACTAAGTTACATGCTGCTGCTGCTGCTAAGTCACTTCAGTCATGTCCGACTCTGTGTGACCTCATAGACGGCAGCCCACCAGGCTCCCCCGTCCCTGGAATTCTTCAGGCAAGAACACAGAAGTGGATTGCCATGTCCTTCTCCCATGCATTAAAGTGAAAAGTGAAAGTGAAGTCCCTCAGTCATGTCCTACTCCCAGCGACCCCATGGACTGCAGCCTACCAGGCTCCTCCGTCATTGGGATTTTCCAGGCAAAAGTACTGGAGTGGGGTGCCATTGCCTTCTCCAGACTAAGTTACATAAATGAACTCAATTCATTCTTACAACAAGTTCTGTGTGTACAGAGCAGGAGTGTTATTGATGTCCTTTTGCAGAGGAGGAAACTAGAGCCCAGAGCAGCTGAAAAAATAAATGTTAAAAAAGATTAAGTGACAAGTGGTTGAGCTGGAATTTAAATGCCATATATAATCTAAATGACTACATTCTATTGTCCCTTTATCCTCAGAGGCTCCCTTCTTTATGCATTGATATGTTTCTCTTACAGTCTTAAAAGAACAAAGAATTTCTTTTTACTCAATTGGAAGCATGGATTATGGCGTCCGAAAATAAATAAATAAATGAACTTCTCTATTTTCCTCACTTCATTTTTAAATTCCTTGAGCATGAGTTTATCAGTTAAGATTTCTCATATTGTAAGAAAACCCAACTCAAAGTGGCCCAAATTAAGGAAAAAATTGGGGTGCTCCCTGACTGCTTCAAATTCCTCCTCAAGGAGATCAAATAATGGCTGCTCGATTCCAGACCTCACATCTTCACACTAAACCACTTAAGGATGAGTCCATAACTTTTGGCTTTCTTTCCTAACATCCTCAGTAAAGATCCCTTTCTGATGTTTCCACTTTCCGTTTGCATTCATGGCTGAAACACTGAAGCCAAAGACGTGGAACAGAGTAATTGGTGTAAGGTAATTAGGTTTCTACCCAAATAACAGAGCTGAGGTTCTTAGGAGAGAGAGAGTGGAGACTTCCCAAAGTCTTCTTAAATTTCCTAGGGGGTGGGAAAAGGAAAGTTTAAGGAGTTATTATTTTGTGAGTATGGGTTTCTGTTTGGGATGATGAAAAATTCTGGAAACAGAAGGGGTGATGGCTGTACAACACTGGGAGTGTATTTATGCCACTGGATTCCACACTTGTCATGCTCAGTTACATCCAGCTCCTTTGTGACCCTATGGACTGTAGCCGGCCAAGCACCTCTGACCATGGGCTTCTCCAGGCAAGAATACTGGTGTGGGTTGCCATTTCCTTCTCCAGGGATCAAACCTACGTGTCCTACATCTCCTTACATTGGCAGGTGGCTTCTTTACTGCTGAGCCACTCGGGAAGCCCATTGTACACTTAAAAACGGTTAAATGGCAAATTTTATGTTATATATATATTTCCACAAAAAGTAGTTTTAATAAAAATAAAATAACTGTCTTAACGCATTTCACTTCCATGCCAGCCAAGGCCAACTCCCATTTCCACCCCAAAGTGCCCTTTTGCCATTGAAAACAGCCCCTGGGAGCCCTCTCTAACCACTGAGCCAGTGTCAAGGCCAAAGGGCAGGAAAAAGTACCTGCCAAGGGTCAAGAGACAGAATTATGTTCAGATTGTACTGAATGCTGACTTGTGACTGGGCTCAGGAAACACGGTGCTGTTCATGGGAGCTAAGAACCCTTATCTTCAACTGCCAGAGATTTCATGCAGGGACATAATTAAGGTCAGATCACTTACTGGTGGTTTGAATCGGGGAAAAAACACTGTAGTGGGCTTTTTAAGTAGCATATTTTTGTGTGAAGGGAACAAGTTCTACCGGGGGGAAGATGACAGATAAAGCCGGAAATGAGCTGTAGAGTCTGTCTTTTCTCCTTTGACTCTGTGTAGTTAGGTCCATACCCAGAAGTCTCAGCAAAACTTCCAGAGCGCACAGTGCCTACCCTCTGAGACCTCCAACACAAATAAGCACATGTGATAAACCACTAGGCAGCATCCTTTCTCCAACAAGCAAAAAGCAGGTGCGTGCATGCTGTCTCCAGTCCTGTCCGACTCTTTTCGGCCCCATAGATTGTAGCCCACCAGGCTCCTCTGTCTGTGCGCTTCTCCAGACAAGAAAACTGGAGTGAATTGCCATGCCTTCCTCCAGGGACTCTTAGGCATTGCCTCTTACGTCTGCCTGCATTGGCAGGCAGGTTCTTTACCACTAGCACACCTTGGAAAGCCCTGAAAAGCAGGTAGTTTCCTGCCATCTAGCTGCAAGGCAGGGTTACAGTAATTTGATGTTCTGAGTAGCTGTTGTTTCAAAAACAATGAATTTCTATCCATTGCGGCCAGAGTCAACCTCAGAATGATTTTACCCTGCCTGCGTTTGCGCAGCTAAGTTAAGAAATGTGGGCTCTGACAAACTGGAGCAGAGAAGGGACAAGTTTGCATGTCACTGGGTTGGAAGAGCTCTTTGATTGTCAGGGAGGCTCGACAATGCTGTCAGGAACCAGCAGACAACAGCACCAGGACGCGCCAGATGTCTGCTCTGGGTGGCTGACAGCGAACAATTTCAAGTCAGCCCAGGATCAAAGAGTTGGGACTATCTCAAGAAAGAATGTTAAAAACACAAAGGAGCCCGCGTTTTGATAAGAGGAGGTGGCTGAGGAGAGAAAGGCACAGAAAGGAAGGAAACCTTGAGTTTATAAAATGTTAATGAGCCTCAGAATCATAAAATTCCACCTGAAAGGAAAAGAAAGTGTGAAGCTCAAATCAAAGTTTCAGAGCTGAGAAGGCTGAAAGTGACGTGTTGGCCACAACTGAAGAACAAAAAGCGGTACAAGACAGAACTGCGTAGTCTGCGATTCAGATCTCATTTCTGTTTCCAGGGCTGATCACTGGTTTGAATAAGCAGATCTGAGACACAGCATTAACACCTGGGGTTTAACTGAGCATTTCTCCTTGGTGTAAACTGCAAGACTTTTTTTTTTTTTTTTTTTTTTACGTTCAATAAAGATTTGCCATTTCCAAATCACAGTGAAAGGAACTTGAGTAATTTACCAATTTTGTTTTCTACTATGTGCCTTAAAGATACCTCACTAGTAAAACTGGTGTCTGGCACAACAGAATGACATATGCAGAAGTTAATATTGTAGTAATGACAATACTGAGTAAATGACAGTAATGAGGTTGATTGCTACAGACTATTTAAACTCTGAATATTAAATGTTGCACCCTAATCATTTATATAGAACTTTGGTCCAATAACAAAAATAGAGAACAGCAGGTGAAAGTGTAGCTCATTCAATGTTCTGAGATAAAAGGGTTAACCATTCTTTCCATTATTTTCTGCAGATAAGTCCTTTTTTGTCATCTTTAAATGTGATGGCAACTGAATTCTGGCCTTTTTCCAAGCCACTGTATGAAAAGGATGCTGGAGGCCACTGCAATATGACACACTACAACATAAGGACTCTTCCGTTCACCAGTTCTGGCACACTTCCAAAATATACCCAACAACCCAGTTTTATTTCTGTCCAGGAGGCTGGATGCCAAGGATTGGACATAAACACAGATACAGATAAGCAGCAAGATTACAGTCAACAGACTGAAAATTGAAAATGGCAGACATTGTGAGGCTGGTGAAGCCCCAGCCACATCACCCTTCTGGGCCCAGCACTGAACTGTGAGATTTTTGAAAGACAAATATTTTAAGAAGGAATAAGCACAAGCTGGAATCAAGATTGCTGGGAGAAATATCAATAACCTCAGACATGCAGATGATACCACCCTGATGGCAGAAAGTGAAGAAGAACTAAAGAACCTCTTGATGAAAGTGGAAGAGGAGAGTGAAAAAGTTGGCTTAAAACTCAACATTCAGAAAACTAAGATCATGGCATCTCATCCCATCGCTTCATGGCAAATAGATGGGGAAACAGTGGAAACGGTGGCTGACTTTATTTTTGGTGGCTCCAAAATCACTGCAGATGGTGACTGCAGCCATGAAATTAAAAGACGCTTGCTCCTTGAAAGAAAAGCTATGACCAACCTAGACAGCATATTAAAAAGCAGAGACATTACTTTGCCAACAAAGGTCCATCTAGTTAAAGCTATGGTTTTTCCAGTAGTCATGTATGGACTGTCTCTTATACACATCTTCACTGCCAAGGGTATGGGTTCCATCCCTGGTCAGGGAACTGAAATCCCACATGACGCACTGTGCAGCCAAAAAACCACCAATGTTCTAGATGAATGATGGAGTGACCGACGTCCCTGTGAACTAGCTCGTTAGAGGGCCAGACATGAGATTAGAGTTGGCACAGCCCATGGCAGAGCGGAAGGTGCACCGCTGTCCCTGCCTCGAGACGTCTACACGCTTCTGACGTCCTCTGATTCCTGCCACAGAGGAGCGCAAGGATTCTCTGAATGTTAGGTTTGCATTAATTTGTCACAGCCACACAACCGTATTTGAAGCATCATGGAACTACAATTGGAGTTACCAATATATATTAATGATAACAATCCCATGTTCATTTTTAAGACTTATCTATCTTCTGCATTGGCCAAACTAGAAAATTTTGACCTTAGCTTTAAGCTTTGTGGTCCCACCAAAGAAGTGCCATTGCACTGACTTACTATTTTGATGTTGTTTGAAAACCTACAGTGGCTTTCACTTAGGCTGCATGGGTCAGGGACCCAGTGTAGTAAATCTGCCAATTCTGGGGTTATCTATTATAACTATACACTTAGNGACTGAACTGAACTGAAGCTGATTAGTGGCAACAGTCAAGACAAAGAAGCAAACAAAAATATTGGAAATGAGACTTTAAGTAGAAATTTTAATAATAAATTTGCTGCATTGGAAATTAAGTTTTAGGAAAAATGTGCCACATAAAATATATTTAATAGCAGGGAATAAATGAATGATTTTCCTCTGGGGAAGACTGTGGCAATCTAAGTGTCTTGAATCTGATCTCCCCATTTCTGCTTCGAGGTGTGTGGGGTTTTGTTTTTGTTTTTTTTCTTTTTCCTAGTGTCTCTAAAAACAGCCCCTGTCACTGGGTCTGAAACTCCATTCAGAGAGAACTACAAAAGAAGGAGAATACGTAATAGATAGAGCCAGCTGGAACATTTGAATTTTTTCACTTAAAAAAGCCTTCTCAGAATAAGGGGACTTCCGTGGCAGCCCAGTGGTTAAGACTCCATGCTTCCTCTGCAAGGTGCACAGGTTCAATCCCTGGTCAGGGAACTAAGATCCTACATGCTGCACGCCATGGCCAAAAAATTAAAATAAAATAGACCTTCTCAGAATAAGTAAACAAACACCCTGCCCATTTCCCCCATTCTAATCTCGCCCTGGGTACACACTCTAGAAGAAAAGGCTTCACACAAACTCGATAGAGACTATGTTTTCTTCTTTATTTGAGTCTCTTTTCAGCTCCCTAATATAAGAGAGGGCTTCCCAGGTGGCCCCAGTGGTAAAGAACTGCCTGCCAGTGCAGGAGACCTAAGAGATGCAGGTTGGATCCTCGAGTCAGGACAGTCCCCTGGAGGAGGGCATGGCACCCCACTCCAGTATTCTTGCCTGGAAAATCCCATGAACAGAGGAGCCTGGCAGACTACAGTCCATGGGGTCGCAAGGAGTCAGGCATTACTGAAGCGACCTAGCATGCACACATGCAGTGTAAGAGAAGCTGCTGCAGGCACCCAGGTCAACATTTCTTTTTGGCTCCATCATACCAATAATCCAGTCTTAAAAAGTGAATTTTCCACAGTAATGGACATTTTCTGACACTGCTGCTGCTGCTGCTAAGTCGCTTCAGTCGTGTCCGACTGTGCAATCCCGTAGACGGCAGCCCACCAGGCTCCCCCGTCCCTGGGATTCTCCAGGCAAGAACACTGGAGTGGGCTGCCATTTCCTTCTCCAATGCATGAAAGTCAAAAGTGAAAGTGAAGTCGTTCAGTCCTGTCTGACTCTTTGCAACCCCATGGACTGCAGCCCATCAGGCTCCTCCGTCCATGGGAGGCAAGAGTACTGGAGTGGGGTGCCATTTCTGACACTGCTTATACCCAAACCCAAATTCAGATATTTATATCTGGTTACAATTCGCTGATCCAATATATATATGTGTGTGTATATATATATATATATATATATATGTATATATATACACACATGCCCTCTCTCTTGAACCTCTCTCCTATCCCCTCATCAATAAGTTTTTAATTGAAAAAGAAATCTCCACAATCTCCAACTGCAGTATGATGATATAAATCTGTTTAACTAAATTATATCCTCTGTGTATTTGACAAGCATATAAAAGAGTTTTGCCCAGTGTCCTGAAATATCCCCCTAGATTTTTATGACTTGCTGGGGAACATTTAACATTTCAAAGCATATTAGAAAGGAAAGTCTAAGACTTTTAATTATATGATCACCTTGCCTACACAGGAAGTCATTTTCTTCTAAATATCATACTTTAACTGTTCTGATTTCTGAATTCATGGCAAATCTTCCAGCATTTGTGTTTTTCTTTGACCCCAGGCAATTAACCACAGTAGAGGAAAACTTTACCAAAATTGTGCAGTTTTCTATTAAAACACAAGAGGGCAGGTTCTACTTTTTTGTGAGCCTAATTCCACTCTGTTAATCAGGCTGGTTGCTGTGCTCATTACAAATTCAGGAACATTCAATAACATACAAAGTGAATGAGCAATCAGAATGTCTACCATGGCAGTGAAATCTCTAGTATTTTAATAAGGAAGGACAAGCTTAATCCTCTGTATATGGCATTATTTAAAACACAGAGAAGTTATGTTTGGGAGACACTGTAATAATTTAAGCTTTGTTATGAATCACCAAAGGAACAGAGAATGGCTTGAAGAAGAAATGATCAGATTTAGTAATATGACATCCAAGAACTATGGCTTGAATTAATGTGGCTAATAACACAAGTAGGTTAATGTGTGTGTGTATGTGTGTGTGTGTGTGCGTGCGCGTGCATGCACACAAGCCAACACACACACGTGCTAACCCAGTCTTATCTGACTTTTTGCAACCCCATGGGCTGTAACCCATTAGGCTCCTGTATCCTTGGAATTTTCCCAGCAAGAATATCGGAGTGTGGTGCTATTTCCTACTCCAGAGGATCTTCTTGACCTAGGGGCCAAACCCATGTCTTCTGTGTCTCCTGCACTCACCACTGGATTCTTTACCACTAGCGCCACCTGAGAAGTTGCCAAATAGTTAACGGTCTCTGCCTAATACAAATAGTGTTAGTGATAATCTACCAAGTATTCAGTCCTTGAATGGGAAGCTTGTATTTTTGTTTGTTTTGTTTAGTTTTCAAAGATTTTCTTCTACTGCTCACAATTCTTTTGTGTGTTTGTTTGTTTGTTTCAAGATTTCATTGAACTACCTGCCAAAGCATAATTAAATTCACAGGAGTTATTTTCATCTTGAACTGCCATCATAAGTAAAGTATCATGTCCTCTTTGAGAGGTTCTTTAACTTCACTGATGGGTCCTCCCATGTAAGAAAGGCACTGATTTTGCCTGGCTGAGTATTTTGCCCACTAACTCCTGCGGAAACAAGGCTTATAAGAAATCAGATGATGGAATAATGATGCGATGAGGTCTACACTTTCCACCCTTGTCCGTATAAATGGTAGAATTAAGGCCTACCAGTAGTGGGGAGGGCTTCCCTGGAGGCTCAGATGGTAAAGAATCTTCCTGCAGTGCAGGAGACCCAAGTTTGATCCCTGGGTCGGGAAGATCCCTTGGGAAGGAAATGGCTACCCACTCCTGTATTCTTGCCTAGAGAGGAGCCTGGTGGGCTACAGTCCATGGGGTCGCAGAAGAATTGGACACAACTATGCGACTAAACAACAACAAATGGTGGAGAAAAAGCACACCCAAGAAGAAAATGTAGCTGAGAAGTGTCCCCCTGTACTAGGTTGTATAGGGTGAAATTCTATCTGGCAGATGTACANGCATATTAGAAAGGAAAGTCTAAGACTTTTAATTATATGATCACCTTGCCTACACAGGAAGTCATTTTCTTCTAAATATCATACTTTAACTGTTCTGATTTCTGAATTCATGGCAAATCTTCCAGCATTTGTGTTTTTCTTTGACCCCAGGCAATTAACCACAGTAGAGGAAAACTTTACCAAAATTGTGCAGTTTTCTATTAAAACACAAGAGGGCAGGTTCTACTTTTTTGTGAGCCTAATTCCACTCTGTTAATCAGGCTGGTTGCTGTGCTCATTACAAATTCAGGAACATTCAATAACATACAAAGTGAATGAGCAATCAGAATGTCTACCATGGCAGTGAAATCTCTAGTATTTTAATAAGGAAGGACAAGCTTAATCCTCTGTATATGGCATTATTTAAAACACAGAGAAGTTATGTTTGGGAGACACTGTAATAATTTAAGCTTTGTTATGAATCACCAAAGGAACAGAGAATGGCTTGAAGAAGAAATGATCAGATTTAGTAATATGACATCCAAGAACTATGGCTTGAATTAATGTGGCTAATAACACAAGTAGGTTAATGTGTGTGTGTGTGTGTGTGTGTGTGCGTGCGTGCACGTGCATGCACACAAGCCAACACACACACGTGCTAACCCAGTCTTATCTGACTTTTTGCAACCCCATGGGCTGTAACCCATTAGGCTCCTGTATCCTTGGAATTTTCCCAGCAAGAATATCGGAGTGTGGTGCTATTTCCTACTCCAGAGGATCTTCTTGACCTAGGGGCCAAACCCATGTCTTCTGTGTCTCCTGCACTCACCACTGGATTCTTTACCACTAGCGCCACCTGAGAAGTTGCCAAATAGTTAACGGTCTCTGCCTAATACAAATAGTGTTAGTGATAATCTACCAAGTATTCAGTCCTTGAATGGGAAGCTTGTATTTTTGTTTGTTTTGTTTAGTTTTCAAAGATTTTCTTCTACTGCTCACAATTCTTTTGTGTGTTTGTTTGTTTGTTTCAAGATTTCATTGAACTACCTGCCAAAGCATAATTAAATTCACAGGAGTTATTTTCATCTTGAACTGCCATCATAAGTAAAGTATCATGTCCTCTTTGAGAGGTTCTTTAACTTCACTGATGGGTCCTCCCATGTAAGAAAGGCACTGATTTTGCCTGGCTGAGTATTTTGCCCACTAACTCCTGCGGAAACAAGGCTTATAAGAAATCAGATGATGGAATAATGATGCGATGAGGTCTACACTTTCCACCCTTGTCTGTATAAATGGTAGAATTAAGGCCTACCAGTAGTGGGGAGGGCTTCCCTGGAGGCTCAGATGGTAAAGAATCTTCCTGCAGTGCAGGAGACCCAAGTTTGATCCCTGGGTCGGGAAGATCCCTTGGGAAGGAAATGGCTACCCACTCCTGTATTCTTGCCTAGAGAGGAGCCTGGTGGGCTACAGTCCATGGGGTCGCAGAAGAATTGGACACAACTATGCGACTAAACAACAACAAATGGTGGAGAAAAAGCACACCCAAGAAGAAAATGTAGCTGAGAAGTGTCCCCCTGTACTAGGTTGTATAGGGTGAAATTCTATCTGGCAGATGTACAACTCACAATCTGAAAGACAGGCTGCTATTCATTTCACGACAGGGATACATGACCCTATATCTTATGTTTTATCCAGTACATGTTCAAACGCAGGCCAGGGGCCCTAAATGAAAAGTTTTACCTTGAGACTAGTTTATTCATTCAAAAAATATTTACAGAGTACTCAGGATGAGCATGGGGTTCCCTGGTGGCTCGGTAAAGAATTCGCCTGCAATTCAGTAGACCTGGGCTCGACCCCTGGGTTGGGAAGATCCCCTGGAGGAAGGCATGGCAACCCACTCCAGAAGACTTGCCTGGAGAAGTCTATGGACAGAGCCTAGCAGGTCACAGTCAGTGGGGTTGCAAAGAGTAGGACATGACTGAAGTGACTTAGCACAGATGCACACATTTCCTAAGTACTTAGCACACATTTCCTAAATGCTTTCATACAATAGCGCTGGAGATGTATGGAGAGCTGTACAAGCTGACCTCTAGAAGCTTCAGGTCTTCTAGCAGACGTGAACACCATGTCACCGTGACCTCACAGGCTCTACTTTCCTTCTTTGGGGTGTCTCCAAGTTGACTGAGCTAATAGCCTCTCTAGAAGGAGCCTGCCTCCCTGGGCAATGGCTGCAAGTGGCCTCCCTACTCACCTCCTCTCCAATATCATTCTTAAGACTATAGGGACATCAGAGGTAACTCTTCACCTGGGGAAGAGGGTAGTAGCTCATTTTCCTGCTTGTAAAATAGAGAGCTAGGAAGTAGGAGCTCAATAGAAACTCNAGCCTGCCTCCCTGGGCAATGGCTGCAAGTGGCCTCCCTACTCACCTCCTCTCCAATATCATTCTTAAGACTATAGGGACATCAGAGGTAACTCTTCACCTGGGGAAGAGGGTAGTAGCTCATTTTCCTGCTTGTAAAATAGAGAGCTAGGAAGTAGGAGCTCAATAGAAACTCGATAGAAAGTAGAAACATCAGTTTATTTAAAGACTTCTCTTCTTTGTTTCTAAACTGAAGTATAATTGATGTATAATATCATATAGGTTACAAGTGTACAACATAGTGATTCGGAATTATACTGGATTACTATACTCATTTTAAGTATAAAATACTGGCTATATTCCTTGTGCTGTACAATATAGCCTGGTAGCTTATTTTATGCCTGACAGTTTGTACCTCTTAATCCCCACCTGTATACGACCCCTCCCTCCTTCCCTCTCCCACTGGTAACTAGTTTGTTCTTGATATCTGTGAGTCTCTTTTTTGTTACTTTCACTATAAATGAATATATATATATTTCCACATGTAAGTGAAATCATACAGTATTTGTCTTTCTCTGCCTAATTTATTTCACTTAGCATAATACCCTCCAAGTTTAAGGACTTATTTTCCAAAGTGAAGTAGTTACTCATGTATTTTATGTATATATATAAAATCTTACGTGTATTTTGAGTGCCAAAAAGATGTGAGTTGATGTTCACAAATTAAAAAACAATAGCCACCAACAGACAAACAATAATCTGCAAAACATTTATTTTTATTTTCCTTTTTAATAGCTTTCTACTTCTTCTTAATGTGAGATTAGAATTTTTTCACTAGGATTATTATAATTAATAATGTTCAATCCTAAGCAAATCATAAATTTATGTCAATGAATTTTAGAATTACAAGAGAATTTAATTCACAAAGGAAAGATGTTATTGGATTTCAATTTTGAATGTTAGCTTCAAAAAAGCACTTCTTTAAAAATCATAATTCATATACATACAAGTTTTCTTATATTGCAGAGAGAAGCGTATAAACCAATCTATTCATTTTCTTCAAGGTTGAATTTTTCCCCCCATCATTGAGATGCATTGCCATAAAATGCTTAATGATATTTTCTAAGTTCATTTGCATAGTATTCACTGCAAGTAAATAGCAAGTTTTCATTCTACAGGTTTATTCTACCTTTAGATTTGCTGAAAGGCTGTCATCACTGATTTATTGTAATGTTAGAAAATGCTAGAAAATTGTACTCTTGTAATATGAACTACAAAATTAAGAAATTATTTCTCTTAGGAAGGATCATAAAACATAATATTTATGAAAAGTTGCACACACTATACTTAAAAGGAGCTAAGTGTAAGTGGTTAGTCTTTATTTCTACTGCAGATAGATCTTGCTTTTAAACAAATCTTATGAGAATACGATGTATGAAAATTCTGATATACTGGAAAGACAAGCTAGAGGTGGTTATGTGCTTTATAGAATTATTCATAATAGTTCACCCATAAAAAATAATTTCCCCTGGTGCTTTTAATGTATAATTGATTTATACATAACTTTTCAGGAACGTACCTACCATGCACATTTATAACTTCATCTTAACATATTTCTCTTTTGGTTTATAAACTGGATGTAAAAATTAGTCCCCCAACAACTCTGAGGCATAAACTTTCCAGAGTGGACCATGTTAACAACTCACTGATGAGTTTTCCATGAACTCTGTTCAAGGGAGGCATTGAGATCTGTGCATGCGGCACTGGTTAGAGGTCCAGGCAAGGCCTGCTGCTGCTGCTGCTAAGTCGCTTCAGTCATGTCGGACTCTGTGCAACCCCATAGGGTCGCATAAAATCAGACACGACTGAGGGACTTTCACTTTCAGCCAGATGAGACTTCAGGGCAATGGAATGCTAATCACATTGTCTCCTGTTCAGGCTTAGAGGCTCACCGGCCTTCTCCAGTCAGACTTTCCCAGAAACAGTGATGCTATACTCGTTAATAAGTTCAAAACAGTATATTAATCAACCAGATTAATTTAAACTAATTTAAGCCTCATCTGTTCACTTACCACTATAGGATCAATGTTTATCCAGCTATTGATTCTTGTGAGAGCTCTGCTGTTAAGAACTGCAGACCCTTTGTAAGCTCTGCAGCATCTAATTTATAAAAGAGAAACAAACTGATCATTCATTCATTCATTCATTCTTCTACCCATATGGAAAATAAGGCCTATTTTCATCTTCAAGGCCATTTTAAAGACTGGAAAGAAAAAGAAAAAAAAAAAGGATGCCTCAGGAAGATGATCAGGAATCCACCTAAAAGCATAGATGTTTACGCCTAAAAGAGACCTTGGAGACTCATGTAGCACCTGCCACCTTCCTGCCCCACTTTACAAAGGAAGACACATGAGTTAAGAAAGATGTGACCGTGATCTGATCCAGTTCTCAAATTACACTGATCTGCATATTTCAGTGAGTCTACTCTATTGATTTTGGGGGTTCAAAACACGAGGAGGCTTAATCAATCAGTATGGGGAATTATTATCAGATACCACCAGTTGTCCTCAGCTCTACCTTGTTTGATGGTAGAGATACCCTCAAGCACTTTAGCTTGTTTGTGAAATAAACAAGCAAACCAGAAACTAGAGTGAAGCATCTTTCGTACTGGGGACCATCACCATAACAGGAGGGGCTATGCCAAAGCTCTTCAACGAAAGGAAGAACAGTGAGGGTTCATCTGCAGATTGTCGGTCAGAACTACGGCTTGGTCAGCCTCTTCTCTAGAGCAAGGTGTGAGCATCTAGGCTTCTTCGGTGTATCTTTTGCTGCTTAGCTGTGTCTCTGTTAAGGGTGTATACCCTTTGCGAAGTCGTCTATATTGAAGGAAAAGCAGCAAGGCGAAAAGGACACCCAAAACCACGAGCATCCCCGTAACCACTGAGAGCACTGTGGTCCAACCTGGAGTTTCTTCAACTGAAATTAAAGCAGAAGAGTCTTACAATTGGGGTTTTCATCGGCTGAATACTCTTAGAAAAGGGGAGAAGAAACCAATTTGTCTTTCATGCGTGCTTTTGTTGATAAAGCAAAACTACACTGACTGGAATAAAATTTTTTCTCCTTCCTTATGAACTATTTTTCATACCCATAACTTTTTTTGTGGAAGTGGAAAATGACATTCCATTGTTTGAATATAGCTTATTGTATTTTAAAAATTCCTTACGATAAATACTTATACAGAATAAACCCTCCAAGAAAGTATATAACTACTTTTGTGAGTTAGAAACTCATTTGTAAAAGTGCATGCTAAAATGGTATCTGGAGAACTGCAAAATATACAACAGTCAGGTCTAGAAATTCTGCTGTTGTCTCTACATTTTTTTATGGAGTGATCAGTGAGTAAGACAGATGAGACTGGAGACTATAACAGGGGTCATTCAAGAGCAAGACTAGAAGAAATTTGGACCCATTTAAATAGTTGTGAATAAAATCGGGATCATTACATGATAAACGCAATCCTCTATTCAAATATATTTTATAAGCACTTTTCCAAAAAATTAATGGATTTCATTTCTAATGTATTTATGCCTATTTGTCGTTTCCTTAAAAATTATCCTTGGTCAGTTCTTAAAATCAGTTTTTCTGAAGTGGGTTCTTGTTCTGTTCTCTACACTTCTCTAAATGTAAGACTGTCCTTCTAGTTCTTTCTCTCCAGTCCCACAGAGGACCCTGACTCATCCTGATGAGGTTTCTCCAAAAGGATTTTAATTTGTCTTTTCCCACAACAATTGCCATTCTCATCTTCTTAAAATACAGGTTTTTATTCTGTCATGTCTTTGTTCAGGAGCCAGAAATGATTGCCTTTTGTTATTGTCCAAACTCTTCTGCCTAGCCTTTTTAAAAATTACTAATTTTTTTTTAAAATTGTGGGAAAACATATATGACATATATTTTATCACCTTAACCATTTTTAAGTTCTGTGACATTAAATACATTCACATTGTTGTGCGTTCATCACCACTAATTCATCGATAGAACTTCTTTCCCTGCAAAATTGAAATAATAATTCTCTAGTCGTCTATCCTTCCCACTCTCTAGCAACAAGCAACCCTTCTTTCTGTCTCTATGAATCTGACGACTATAGGTGCCCCATATAGTGGAATCATATAGGCTTTATCCTTTTGTGACTGCTTGATTTAACTTAGCATGTCTTCAAGATTCACCCATGTTACAGCACGTGTCAGGACTTCCTTCCTTTTTAAGGCTGAATAATACTCCGTTGTGTGCATGGACCATATTTTATCTGTTGTCATTTTGCCTATCTGTCAGTGGGTACTTGGGTTGCTCTCCCACCTTTTTAAAAAATAATTTATTTTTCGTTGGAGGATAACTGCTTTACAGTAGTGTGTTGATTTCTGCCACACATCAATATGAAGAAGCCATAGGCACACATATGTCCCCTCCCTCCTACATCTCCCTCCTACTGCTTCTACCTTTTGCCTGTTGTGAATAATGCTGCTATGAACAGAGGTGTACAAATATCTGTTGGAGTACTTCCTTACAAGTCTTTGGGGTCTATGCCCAGAAGCAGAATTGTTAGATTGCATGGTAATTCGGTGTTTAATTTTTTGAGGAGAAACCATATTGTTTTTCACAGAGCCTATGCTAACGTTCCCACCAGCAAAGCATGAGGATTCCATTTTCTCCACTTTCCCATCAGCATTTGTTATTTTCGGCTTTCTTGGTAGCAGCCATCCTAATGGGTATAAAGTGGGATCTTATTGTGGTTTCTGCCCAACTTTTACAGTCCCCGATAACCAGGCCTTCTCTCAGACCCAACCTTAATTCACAGTGAATTACTCAAGCCTTTCACTACAGCCAGGCTTTCTTCTCACGGTCCTCTATGTGGACTACATCTGCCTTTCACAGTCCTGTTCCCTGCCTGTCTTCAATCTAAAATGCCTCTTTCTATCCCCCAACCTGCCTAAAACCTACCATCTCTTTTTTTAAAAGAACTTTTTTCTTTTTTTGACCACATGGTACAGCATGTGGGATCTTAGCTCCCCGTCCAGAGATTGAACCTGAGTCCCCTGCCTTGGAAGCGTGGACTCCAGCACTGGACACCCAGGGAAGTCCCTCCATCTCTTTAATCCAGTTCAGGACCCAGCTCCTTTCCCAAATCCCTCTCTCCCTTCTTCAATCTCGGGTTATAGTTATGTCTCCTCAGAAAGGATGTAAATTTTTGTCAAACCAATAAAAGAATGCTATTTGTATCTTCTAGTGAGTTAATGCATTCTGGGCATATTTAGACTCTCGAGTTATATCTGTTAATTGACTGATGTCAGAGGCCGTGGAAGCATGGTCAGAGGCAAAAGCCAACCTTTCTGATTATTATTATGTTCAATCCCAGAGAAATGAGAAAAGTTTCAAAGAGACATTCTCACCTCAGCTGCCCAAAGAAGAGAAACTTCAAATCAGTCAAGAGAATAAGCTGCAGTAGATGAGAACTGGAAGAAAAACAGGGGGCAGAGTCCAGGGTCTCAAAGGTTTTGAAAGTTGAGAGAGAAGGGAGCGGGGAAAGAGTAAGACATGGANAAAAGGATTTTAATTTGTCTTTTCCCACAACAATTGCCATTCTCATCTTCTTAAAATACAGGTTTTTATTCTGTCATATCTTTGTTCAGGAGCCAGAAATGATTGCCTTTTGTTATTGTCCAAACTCTTCTGCCTAGCCTTTTTAAAAATTACTAATTTTTTTTAAAATTGTGGGAAAACATATATGACATATATTTTACCACCTTAACCATTTTTAAGTTCTGTGACATTAAATACATTCACATTGTTGTGCATTCATCACCACTAATTCATCGATAGAACTTCTTTCCCTGCAAAATTGAAATAATAATTCTCTAGTCATCTATCCTTCCCACTCTCTAGCAACAAGCAACCCTTCTTTCTGTCTCTATGAATCTGATGACTATAGGTGCCCCATATAGTGGAATCATATAGGCTTTATCCTTTTGTGACTGCTTGATTTAACTTAGCATGTCTTCAAGATTCACCCATGTTACAGCACGTGTCAGGACTTCCTTCCTTTTTAAGGCTGAATAATACTCCGTTGTGTGCATGGACCATATTTTATCTGTTGTCATTTTGCCTATCTGTCAGTGGGTACTTGGGTTGCTCTCCCACCTTTTTAAAAAATAATTTATTTTTCGTTGGAGGATAACTGCTTTACAGTAGTGTGTTGATTTCTGCCACACATCAATATGAAGAAGCCATAGGCACACATATGTCCCCTCCCTCCTACATCTCCCTCCTACTGCTTCTACCTTTTGCCTGTTGTGAATAATGCTGCTATGAACAGAGGTGTACAAATATCTGTTGGAGTACTTCCTTACAAGTCTTTGGGGTCTATGCCCAGAAGCAGAATTGTTAGATTGCATGGTAATTCGGTGTTTAATTTTTTGAGGAGAAACCATATTGTTTTTCACAGAGCCTATGCTAACGTTCCCACCAGCAAAGCATGAGGATTCCATTTTCTCCACTTTCCCATCAGCATTTGTTATTTTCGGCTTTCTTGGTAGCAGCCATCCTAATGGGTATAAAGTGGGATCTTATTGTGGTTTCTGCCCAACTTTTACAGTCCCCGATAGCCAGGCCTTCTCTCACACCCAACCTTAATTCACAGTGAATTACTCAAGCCTTTCACTACAGCCAGGCTTTCTTCTCACGGTCCTCTATGTGGACTACATCTGCCTTTCACAGTCCTGTTCCCTGCCTGTCTTCAATCTAAAATGCCTCTTTCTATCCCCCAACCTGCCTAAAACCTACCATCTCTTTTTTTAAAAGAACTTTTTTCTTTTTTTGACCACATGGTACAGCATGTGGGATCTTAGCTCCCCGTCCAGAGATTGAACCTGAGTCCCCTGCCTTGGAAGCGTGGACTCCAGCACTGGACACCCAGGGAAGTCCCTCCATCTCTTTAATCCAGTTCAGGACCCAGCTCCTTTCCCAAATCCCTCTCTCCCTTCTTCAATCTCGGGTTATAGTTATGTCTCCTCAGAAAGGATGTAAATTTTTGTCAAACCAATAAAAGAATGCGATTTGTATCTTCTAGTGAGTTAATGCATTCTGGGCATATTTAGACTCTCGAGTTATATCTGTTAATTGACTGATGTCAGAGGCCGTGGAAGCATGGTCAGAGGCAAAAGCCAACCTTTCTGATTATTATTATGTTCAATCCCAGAGAAATGAGAAAAGTTTCAAAGAGACATTCTCACCTCAGCTGCCCAAAGAAGAGAAACTTCAAATCAGTCAAGAGAATAAGCTGCAGTAGATGAGAACTGGAAGAAAAACAGGGGGCAGAGTCCAGGGTCTCAAAGGTTTTGAAAGTTGAGAGAGAAGGGAGCGGGGAAAGAGTAAGACATGGAGGAAGATAGAGAGATGTGACCTCAGAAATGGTCTTGATTACTTTGGAGGCTGAGATTTAGAGAAGACAAAATAGCCATTAATGAGAAAATGCCACCAGCACACAGGCTGTGTTCAGCTTCTTGACAAATTAAGATTTTTTTTTTTTTTTTTTTTTTACTGTTTTACCTTTCCTTCATCAACCTGTCCAAAGGTTCTTTAAATGGCACATGGAGCTATACTGGGGCCTGGGCAAATTAAAAAAAGAAAAAAAAAAGTATGCCCCTACATTTATCAAAATATCTTTCTGTATTTTGAACCAAGTGGAAAAGCTAATTAAAAATCTACAACTTAAAAACATGACTTCAAGACTTCCCTGGTGGTACAGTGATTAGGAATCCACCTGCTAATGCAGGGGACATGAGTTCGATACCTGGTCCGGGAAGATTCCACATGCCTGTGCAACTACGCCCATGCACCACGATTCCTGAGCCCGTACTCTGGACACAACATGCCATATCTCCTGAGCCAGAGTGCTACAACTGCTGAAGCTCACGTACCGAGAGACTGTGCCCCACAACAAGAGAAGCCACTTCAGTGAGAAGCCTGAACACCGCATTCAAGAGTGGTCATGGCTCACTGCAACCAGAGAAAGCTTTTGCAAAGCAACAAAGATCCAGCACAGCCAAAAATAAATAAGTTTAAAAAATTTGTTTTAAGAATAAAAACATGATTTCAAAAAATTCATTTAAAAAAGTGTGCCCATGAAGTCCCACACAGCTTGATCTACTGGCAGGTCACTGTTGTCTTTACAAACCTACCAGGCAGGGGTGGTGTGGGTTAACTGGGAAAAAAAATAAATGGCCTACTTACGAACTAACACTGAGCTATAAAACAAACAACAGCCTGGCTTTAAAATTTTTATACTGTATTCAACATGGACTCTTTTTTTTTTTTGGCATTAATTTGGGTTTTTTATAATATTGCATTATATTATTACTTAGATCAATTACTGAATTTTTGGCTTCCCTTTGAACTTTGTGCCTGAGGCAAGTGCTGCATTTGCCTCACCTTAAACCCAGCCTTGTCTTTAAGTAAAAATCTCTAAGAGGTCCTGCTAGTCCCCATCCATCTGTGGCTAGTGCATTTTGATTTTATTGGTTAGGCATTTCAAACCATGGCTGGTTTTGAATTGTCAGATCAGGTGCAGTTGTAGACACTTGCCCTGAAACAAGTTCTCTTAACAACTTTCAATTTTCTAAAACAAGAGTCATCCAACGGTCCCTTTTCTGATGTTTAATTGGTAGTTTAAAGGCTCATTTTGTAATTATACATACTGTAAAAAACTGCCAGTAAACTTAACTAGATCTGAGCACTTCAGTTTAAGGCCTTGATTTAGAAGAAAAAGAAAGGAAAAAGGAAAAGGAAGCCTATTTAGAAGATTGATGAATCACGCATTTAGAAGTCGTGTTAGTTACCTGGCAGATCAATGGCGTAACTGTAGCCAAGTTGGTCTGCGGTTAAAAAGAGTTCCTCGTTAGTCACCGGAGGGAAGAAAGGAACCATGTTATACATCCGATTGTGACCAATGGGTGCCAGCTCCTGAGGCCAGGCATTTGCAGGGGGAGTGAATCTTTTCATCCACTCGTCAAAAATGGCATCGGTGAAGGAATGAAGGACCTGCAAGACAGTTGAGTGCAGCGTTAACACTGATGTATGTGTGTTCAGCCTCTAAGCTGTGTCTGACTCTTTTGTGACCCCATGGACTGTAGCCTGCCAGGCTCCCCTGTCCATGGGACTTCCCAGGCAAGAAACCTGGAGTGGGTTGCCATTTCCTTCTCCAAGGGATCTTCCTGTCCCAGGGATAGAACCAGTGTCTCCTGCCATAGCAGACGTATTATTTTTACTACTGAGTCACTGGGGAAGCCCTGCCAACATTGATGGGTCTATTCTAACCAGACCAATCTAATTGGAACTTTCTCTAAAAGGAAATGAAGTTGGTTTTTCTTGACATCAGGAACTTCTTGGTGACATACCCACTGGCAAGATTTCCTGGAGAAGGGAATACTCCAGTATTCTTGTCCGAAAATTCCATGGACAAAGGAGCCTGGCAGACTACAGTCCATGGGGGCAGAGTCGGACATGACTCAGGACTAACACTTTGCCTTTCACTTTCAAGGCTGTAGAGCATATCTCTCTATAAACCCCTTTGTTAAGTGAACAAAGTAAGGTTCGTGTTGCAGATGTAGCACTGGTTTAAGAATATTTGAGGCCTTCAACAAATTCAAGCTAATTATTACATTCAGGAAAACAAGGCAAGTATGATGAGATATATACTACAGCCAATATTCAGATGCTTTGCTTTTAACAAGGAAGAAAGGAGACATTGTGTTTACCAATAGTATACAATGGTATAAATACAAATGGATAATTTAAAAAAAAAAAGAAAGAAAACATCCAAAATGGGTCTTCAAATTTCTCTCTTCACCTTTTCACCTCTTCTATGTGCTCACTATATAAGCCTCTCATTTGAATTCTCAGTGTTAGGCCAGCAAAAGTGAAGTCACTCAGTTGTGTCCGACTCTTTGCAACCCCTCGGACTGTAGCCTACCAGGCCCCTCCGTCCATGGGATTTTCCAGGCAAGAGTACTGGAGTGGGGTGCCATTGCCTTCTCCGTAGGCCAGCAAAAGGAAGTCTAAAAATGTTGAAATGTGCCTGGTGCTGTTTTATTTTCTTAAGAAAGCTGTCAAAGTCCTTTTCAAAGACAGCAATTATTACATGATTTAAAATATTAACAGCACAATTTCACATTTATAGTCCTGATTTTGCAATAGGACACAAACATGACCGTTCAGTCCAGGCCGTTAGAGGTCCTCTTTCATTCCTAGTAGTTCCAGGAGCCCAGGGACTCAAGCTGATTTTCCTTCCCTCTTTGTTTGCAGGGCTTGTCACATGAGGGAAAGGAGATACTTACTTCAGTAAATACAGGTTAAATGAATTCATTTATCTGTCCACCAATATAGCACTGGTGAAATTATACTATCACTTATTTGTTTATCAACTTTCCATAATGAGACTCCTAACTCTTAAAAGTCAGAGAGAAGGTCTTTTCACCTTTGGAATTTTAGGCTTAGTCTATAACTTGGACAGAGTCGATGTTTAATAAGCTTCTGTTGGCTGACGACAGTGCCACGCAAAATACTTTTATATTTTGTACAGCTCATCCAAGGGCTTCTGTAGTGACTCAGATGGCAACAAATCCATCTGCAATGCAGGATGCTGTGCTGTGCTGCGCTGTGCTATGCTAAGTCGCTTCAGTCATGTCCGACTCTGTGCGACCCCATAGACGGAGCCCAGAGTAGAGTGCCATTTCCTTCTCCAACGCATGAAAGTGAAAAGGGAAAGTGAAGTCGCTCAGTCATGTCCGACTCTGTGTGACCCCATGGACTGCAGCCTACCAGGCTCCTCCATCCATGGGATTTTCCAGGCAATAGTACTGGAGTGGGTTGCCATTGCAATGCAGGATACCTGGGTTCAATCCCTGGGTCAGGAAGATGCCCTGGAGCAGGACATGGCAATCCACTCCAGTACTCTTGCCATAAAGAAGTCTGATCATTGAAGAACTGATGCTTTCAAACGGTGGTGCTGGAGAAGTCTTTTGAGAGTCTCTTGGACAACAAGAGATCAAACCAATCAATCTTAAGGAAACCAACCCTGAATATTCACTGAAACGACTAATGCTGAAACTGAAGCTCCAATCCCTCGGCCACCTGGTGTGAAGAGCCGACTCACTGGAAAAGACCCTGAAGCTGGAAAAGATTGAGGACAGGAAGAGAAGAGGGTGGAAGAGGGAAAGATGGTTGGATGGCATCATCGACTCAATGGACACAAGTTTGAGCAAACTCCAGTAGAGAGTGAAGGAGAGAGAAGCCTGGCGTGCTGCAGTTCATGGGGTCACAAGGAGTAGGACATGACATAGCAACTGGACAACAATTCATCCAAGCAGGCCCCTTTCTAGTGGAAGCTGTTTCCCTCTGTCTGAAATACCGTTCTTTCTCTTTTCTGGCTTCAAAGTCTTGTTTCAAGATAAAGTTAAAAGTCCCTGTACTAAGGCATCTTCCCTGATTGTCCTCAGTCTGAATTCTTAGTTCTTTGCACTTCCTAACTACTTTAATTCCTAACCTCTAAAGCTCCTCTAGATTGTAGGGCTTCCCAGGTAGTTCAGATGATAAAGAATCTGCTTGCAATACAGGAGATCCAGGTTCAATCCTTCAGTTTGGAAGATCCCCTGGAGAAGGGCATAGGCAACCCACTCCCATTCTCTTTTGCCTAGAGAATGGACAGAAGAGCCTGGCAGGCTACAGTCCATGGGCTCGCACAAAGTCAGACACGACTGAGCAATTAACAATTTCACATTCTAGTTTGTACTAATGCTGCTTATTAGTAGATAATAGTTTCAGATTTTACCGAAGGTTCCTTGTAGCTAGTTAACCCATTCAGGCAACAGTGAGAGCTTTCTACGTAAATTGTCTCATGTGTCTACATTCACAATAGTGAAAAGAATCAAGTGATTTATTGAAAGGATTTTTTCCTGAATGGATTTTTAAAGTTCATGGCAAGTATGAAATGAAATTATCTCCTGCCATATTAATAAACAAGACATGCCACAACCATCAGCGATTTCTGGCCTCCAAATGGGCATGAGGGCTCCTGAAACTGCTGCCACACACCACCACCGTGGTGATTGCTAAGGAGCTGGGAGAATGCAGAAAGCCATAGGAATAAGGAAACAAGATTGGCCCCAGATAGCTGAGGTGCATATGAAAGGAATGAATTCAGTGAACCCAGAGGCTTACACATTCCCATACACAGAATGCTAAATTCCTTAACTTGATACCTGATCTTTGATGTTAAGACTGCCTGTTCCATTTGTTGCAAACTTGTATATAGCAGGACTTCCCCTCCTGCCTTATTGGAGAGGTTTTCTCAGAGCTACTAAGATACTGTCTCCCGGACTCAGAGTCCTAAACATTCCCATAATATGAAAAAACTCTCTACTTCTAGGTTGTGACTGTATTTTTTGGTCAATACAAGATACATGTTAAAAACCAAAACATCAAATTGTAAGACCTGGCCTTTCACAGAGAGAAAATTTTTTTTTTTTTTGAGTTCTGAAATCTTGGCTTTGAGTCACAGAATTTAAGCCCCAAGGGAATAAAAGGCACCAAGCTTATCGAGTGAGCAACAGCTTTGAAGGAACACAGGATAATTCCAGTGATCATGTCTCTCACAAGCAGAGTTCAGGAGAAGTTCCTTTTTGAGAAGGGGCATTAACTCTGGAAAAGGAGCTGAGTCTTAGCTGTTGGTGTAGGTCCCTGAAAACAATATCATGTGCCGTAAAATCCTGGGAGCTCCGGATAAGTTAAAATTTCCCAGAGAGAGCTCCATGCTCCAGGTCTGGCCTCAGGAGCCTGCCAGCCTCAAACAGAAGTTCTGCCTCAAGTGTGGAGCCCAAGCAATAGATGCGCAATGTCCAAGAGTAGCAAGCACTACTGACTGCTTACCCAATAGCGTTTCTCCTCTTCTTTCTCGGTAACTTCTTTGGTGTTTGTGGTGAAGCAATGTGCCAAGTTATCCATGAGATTTAACTGAAAATCACTGGATAGGACTTCTAGAAAATCTTGTTAAAGATGGTTATCTCAGCTTAAAAGGGGCCCCTTTTCCCTCGCCATTCCTTCTCACTGCTTCCTGGCACATGGGTGTGATGGCTAAAGCTATGGCAGCTATCTTAGCAGCCCGCAAGCAAAGCTAAGAAAAGAAGCCACTCATCAAGGATGGTTAAACAGAAAGAGAGAAGGAGTTTATGATGACTATGGAGATACTATATACCAAGGCTGAACCACCTGCCACTGGAGTTCTTTTACACAAAGAGAAAAATAAACCTNTGCAAGGCAGTAGTGAAGAAAATGTGATTACATGGGCTTTCAAGGTAAAAATTTTTTAATGCAACCTTGCAGAAGAAAGCAATTGATCAACAAATATTGTGCTTAGAGGCACAAAGAAACTTAATAAAGTACAGGGAAAACATGCATGTCTTTCTCAAGATCACTGGAGAATGAAGTTACTGACACCCTTCTCTTGTCATTGTTGTCATTTAGTTGCTACGTTGTGTTCAACTCTTTTGCGACTCCATAGATTGTACCCTTTCAGCCTCCTCTGTCTGTGGGATTCCCCAGGCAAGAATACTGGAGAGGGTTGCCATTTCCTTCTCCAAGAGATCTTGCCAACTCAGGGATCGAACTCATGTCTCCTGTACTGGCAGGCAGATTCTTTACCACTGAGCCACTTAGGAAGCCAGCCTTCACTTAGGGGACTGAAACTTCAGATTCCTGCCACATGGAATCTCTGACACAAGAAGAATATTTGTGCCTACAGAAAGATTGCTATGGACTATTTATTTATTCTTGCCTTCTTCTAGCAAAGATCTGAAGCGATGTATAGCCAAGATGTTGGTTTTGTATACCTAAAGAAGCCATATGTAATAGGCTTGAAATANTACAGAAAGATTGCTATGGACTATTTATTTATTCTTGCCTTCTTCTATCAAAGATTTGAAGCGATGTATAGCCAAGATGTTGGTTTTGTATACCTAAAGAAGCCATATGTAATAGGCTTGAAATAGTTACATGACACCCAGCTTCTACTTAGCTGACTACTAAGCTCTCCCACAGGGAGGTGAGTACTCCATAGGCAGCACATTTAGTGAGAGACAAGAAACCACCAGAGAAAATGGGCATTTGAATAACAATAGAGTCTCCTGGGCAGTGCTAAGCCCAGATGATATTTCCCATTTTACTATAATTTTCTTTCCCTCTCCTTTTCTACCCACTCTCTCGTTGCATCCTGAGCAGACAGAATGGAACCATTCCATTCTTCCATTTTTTCAGGCATTTTGGAAGAGTTACCTGAGGAAAGCACCCTTTCTGCATAGCTTTGTATGATAGCACTGTATACAAAATAATGTATACATATAATTATACCATGACATTGTATACAAGATATAACAATATGCATATAAAAGAAATAGCAAGAGCATTAGGAATTCAGCTGCAATATCCCTGAGAAAGAAAGCTTGTAGTTTAAGCATTAAACTTTGAACAGATGCAAACAGAGGACTGCAGGAGAGTTCTGCTGTTAATATGTCAGCTTTAAAAGATGTGACCAGTTCAGCATACATCATAGGCAAACAATACGGATTGAAAAGAGAGGACCAAGGTGATGTTAGAAGAGATTCTAGATAGGAACTGAGATACTCCCAGGCCATTAGAGACTAAGGAGCCTCCAAAGCTCTAAGAGAGAGGAACTCCAATCAATGCTAGAACCATCTTAGATATGTACATATATTATGGTTTTCATTATATTACTTAATTCATCAATGTGCTGAGTTGCTCAGTCATGTCCAACTCTTTGCAACCTCATGGACTATAGCCCACCAGCCTCTTCCATCCATGGGATTCTCCAGGCAAGAATACTGGAGTGGGTTGCCATTTCCTTCTCCATAATTCATCAATAATGAGGTGTATACAGTTCATCTCTTAGGTTTAATTCTTCTCCATAGAGTATGTGTTTATCCTTATAAAATTTAAAATTGAAAAGAACCCTTTCAGCTCCATTTAACCATTTAGCATGTGCAAGTTAAAGATCAAAGCATCCCTACAAACTATTATTTATAAAATAAGCTACAAGGATATACTGTAAAACACAGGGACTATAGCTAATGTTTTTAAATAACTCTAAGTGGACTATCCCAGGGATGGGGGAGCCTGGTGGGCTGCCATCTGTGGAGTTGCATAGAGTCAGACACAACTGAAGTGACTTAGTAGTAGTAGTAAGTGGAGTATAATCCTTACAAATTGTNTACAAGGATATACTGTAAAACACAGGGACTATAGCTAATGTTTTTAAATAACTCTAAGTGGACTATCCCAGGGATGGGGGAGCCTGGTGGGCTGCCATCTGTGGAGTTGCATAGAGTCAGACACAACTGAAGTGACTTAGTAGTAGTAGTAAGTGGAGTATAATCCTTACAAATTGTGAATCAGGGCTTCCCTGATGGTACAGTCGTTACAACTCTGAGCTTCAATGCAGGGGGCACAGGTTTGATCCCTGGTCAGGGAACTAAGATCCTACATGCCACATGGTGCAGCCTCCAAAAATAAATAATAATTAAAATAAAGTAAAATGATATTAAAAAGAAACCCACTTCTGTATAATTTTAAAAAATTTAATTAGGCATCACGAAATTGTACACTTGTAACATACAATATTGTACATCAAGTATACTTCAATAAAGAAAATAAATAAGAGTATTTCATGATAGAATGTGTGATATACACTTCAGTCAAGAGTATTTCTTGTACTTAATTAAATATTATTATAGCTTTTCAATTGTTAAGAAAAATAAAATCACCCCCTGCCCAGAACTGAGCCTACAGAAACTCTGACATCCTGGAAGATCCTACCCCAAGGAGGTGGTCAACCACCCTTGCTGGTACCTCAGCTCTTGCAAAATTCACCAAGATGGTAGGAATTAGTAGCTGTCTATTTCAGGTATTTAAAAACACATAGATTCAATAAAATAAATGTGACATTTTAAAAACATGAATCCTTACTTGTGATAAGACCAATGCCTTATCTTTTCAAAAGTCAAGGAAAATCATTTAGACCTGCCTCTTCACCAATTAGTGTTAATTCCCATCAATATGATCTAACAGGACACAATGTCCTCAGTGGTCATGAAAGCAATTGTGAAGGGATCAAATGAAGAACTGTCTAAAGGCAAAATTGCAGCTGGAATATTCAACGTGGGGAAATTTTTGAGTAGAAAACTTTTCTTATAATCTCTGCTCAGCCACGTACATAGGCTGTTGTACTCCCCTTAGCCTCTCTGAACTTTATTGTCCCCATATTTACCGCACACAGGTTTGTGAAGTTAAAAGATTATGTTTACATGGTATCTGCTGCTGCTGCTGCTAAGTCGCTTCAGTCATGTCTAACTCTGTGCAACCCCACAGACGGCAGCCCACCAGGCTCCCCTGTCCCTGGGATTCTCCAGGCAAGAACACTGGAGTGGGTTGCCATTTCCTTCTCCAATGCATGAAAGTGAGAAGTGAAAGTGAAGTCACTCAGTCGTGTCCAACTCTTAGCGACCTCATGGACTGCAGCCTACCAGGCTCCTCCATCCATGAGATTTTCCAGGCAAGAGTGGTAGAGTGGGGTGCCATCGCCTTCTCCATTACATGGTATCTATTGACACAGTAATAAATGCTCAATAATCTCACATTCTCTTCACAAGAGTTTACTGCACATCAGCCGAGTACTAACCACTAACCCAAATACCTAACCACTGATCCAGAGGTGAGATGTGGTATTATTTATAATGTGAGCTCCCCTTAAGCTAGTGAGCCCTAGAAAACACAGTACAATTTTAAGATTCTTTTTATGTGGACCCCTTTTAAAAATCTAAAAAAATCTAAGGCTAAAAATCTTAAAAATCTAAGGCTAAGTCTTAGCCACTGGACTGCCAGGGAAGTCTCCTAAGAACACATTTTTATATGAACAGAGTATTAGGTTTCCAAAAAAAAACAAAATATTTAAAGAGGATGTTTTATTTGTTGCTAACGTTGGGGGCTTCCTCCATAGGTCCATGTACCGTATAGTCCATGGGTTCGCAAAGAGTTAGACACGACTGACCCACTTTCAATTCACTACATAGAGAACAAAGCATTTCACTAATTCTCTTGAAAGTGAAAGTCGCTCAGTTGTGTGATTCTTTGCAACCCATGGACTGCAGCCTGTCAGGCTCCTCTGTCCATGAAATTCTCTAGGCCATAACACTGGAGTGGGTAGCTGTTCCCTTCTCCAGGNCACGACTGACCCACTTTCAATTCACTACATAGAGAACAAAGCATTTCACTAATTCTCTTGAAAGTGAAAGTCGCTCAGTTGTGTGATTCTTTGCAACCCATGGACTGCAGCCTGTCAGGCTCCTCTGTCCATGAAATTCTCTAGGCCATAACACTGGAATGGGTAGCTGTTTCCTTCTCCAGGTGATCTTCCCAACTCAGGGATAGAACCTAGGTCCCCTGCATTACGTGTGGATTATTCACCAGCTGAGCCACCAGGGAAGTCCTAATTCTCTTAAGAACTTCTCATTTTTTTTCTTTTCCCAGAACTCATTATCCTATGTGAACAGACAGACCACAGAAAAGAAAATGCAAAAAGTTCCTTAAATATGTGAAAAGATGCTGAACTTCATTTAGAATAAAAGAAATGAAAACTACACTCACTGAAATATTTTCACCTATCAATTAGCAAAAATGAAAAAGTGTGATAATATACAAGACTAATGAGAGAGAGTGGAGGAGCTGTCCCTCTGATACATAGCTGGGTAGAGGAAAACTTCATTCAACCCTCCACAGGGCAATTTGGCAATATCTACCAAATTTCAAACACATTTATTTAACTGTCAGCCAGTGATTCTACCCTCTCACTTATCCTTTATGTTCATTTATTGCTGTATTGTTCATAAACCAAAAGATGAGAAACCACCTAAACATCCATCGGTAGGAAACCAATTTGGCAGTGAATTCATGCTAGAGAATACCATACGCGTGTGCTCAGTCATGCCCAAGTTATTTGTAAACCTATAGACTGTAGTTTTCCAGGCTCCACTATCCATGGAATTTTCTTGGCAAGAATACAAGAATGGGTTGCCTTTTCCTCCTCCAGGGGATCTTCCCAACCTAAGAATGGAACCCGTGTCTCCTGCATTACAGGCAAATTCTTTATCACTGAGCCGCTTGGAAAGCCCACAGAATACCATGCAGCCTTTTAAAAGAAAAGTGTTTAAAATAAGTAAAACAAAGAGTAAAAGTCACAGAAGTGTCTATAGTATGCTTTCATTTGGATAATGAAACATATAAAGAAATATATAACGTGCTTGTATATTTATAAATTATATCTAGAAGAATAAAGAAAAATGAGAATGGATAGCTGGGAGCTGGTACTGATAAAGGGACTTCATTTTATGCCTTTTTCATTTGAACCTCTTATGTGCATTATATGTTATAAATTTTTTAAATTAAAAAATTTAGGAAACTACATAACATTCTGAAAATATGTGCATTATATTGGCTACTGTACAACATAAGAATATGAAGGGAAATAAGCAAGAAAATTGAAATGTAATTATAGACACTTTAAAATATTTTTGCCAATATATCTGCAATTATAAATTGTTAAAAATCATTAAACAGTTAAAAAATTTTAAATTGACATAAAACAACATTATTTTAAATACTCAAGGTATTTGTCTAATTACAACTTTTCTTTTTAAAAAAGATAAATAAAGTAGACCCATTTTTAAGTGCTCCTGAGGGGAGAAGAGCAAGGCCTTATATACTTTTTTAAAAACTTTCAACTAATTCATAATAATTCAGAAATATTTTATACTTGCTACTGTGACCTATTAATTTTATTGTAGGAAAATAGAGTCAGATAAGATCTTACAGGCTTAACTTAGTGTAGTCCATTAGAGCTTCATTTTTAGAAACTCATTTTTGGGAGTTCCCTCGGGGTCCAGTGGGTAGGACTCTGAAACTCCACTGCAGGGGGCATGAGTTGGATCTCTGGCTAGGGAGCTAAGACCCTGCAAGATGCATGGCATGGCCGAAATACAACAACAAAAAACTCGTTTTCTCTTTTCTTGCTTTATATTCTTAAATTTCTTTCTTATCCAAATGATTGTCATTATAAAGAAACATAAATAAATAGTAAGGATTTACTGTATAGCATAGGGAACTATTTTCAGCATCTCGTAATAATCTAATAACCTATAATGGAAAGAATCTTAAAATATATATATATATATATACACTTATACACACATATTGTATTCATTTCAGGTGTAAAGTGATTCAGTTACATATATAACATACACAAAATGAAAATGAGAGTCGCTGAGTCGCATCTGACTCTTTGCCACCCCGAGGACTATACAGTCCATGGAATTTTCCAGGCAANAATATATATATATATATATATATATATACACACACACTTATACACACATATTGTATTCATTTCAGGTGTAAAGTGATTCAGTTACATATATAACATACACAAAATGAAAATGAGAGTCGCTGAGTCGCATCTGACTCTTTGCCACCCCGAGGACTATACAGTCCATGGAATTTTCCAGGCAAGAATACTGAAGTGGGCAGCCTTTCCCTTCTCCAGGGGATCTTCCCAGCCCAGAGATTGAACCCAGGTCTCCCGCATTGCAGGCGGATTCCTTACCAGCTGAGCCACAAGGAAGCCCATAATACACACAGATATATGTAAATAAACCAACTATAGATCAATTAAAAAAAAGAAATAAAGATAAACGGTAATAAGGCTGCTGGTATGTCTTAATTCCATTTAGAATTTTAATATAAAAGGTAAAGAACAGACACATGAGCCATTCAATAAATATTAACTGTGCAACCTATTAATCTCCCCACCAAGAATTAAAACTTGCCGAATGTACTTTTTCTAAGAGGATAACATCCAAATACATTGTTAAGAATATTTTTTTAGGAACTGGGCACAAAGTCACTAATCCTCTAACATAGTTTCTTTCATGGCAGTTAACTATTTAACTTTACAGTCTATTGGTTTCCCTCCTTTTTTTCTTTTCTAGGTTATACCCAAATTTGATATTGAAAGCAGAACTATTTAGCATTCCTGTGACCTAATCTTACTTTCCATGATAAATGTGTGCATTTCCTTCAATTACCTTAAAATCAGAATTTCAGAGATTGGTTCAGAGTATTTCCTGGATTTTAACATCACACCTTCTTATATTCATTTCGATCAAATACAAATGTGTGTTTCTCTTGCTTGAAGAGATTTCACAAAAAACAAATTTAATAAATGTCATATGCAATATGTTTGCATAAGTTTGAAATTCCAGAAGCCATAACTCTGTAAACTTAAGTGCTTTCACCTGGCTCTCAATATTATTGAAGCTGAATTGGCTTCAACATGAAACTCCTTGTCAATAGCCTAAAGTAATTGTGAGTTCTGGAACTGGTGCCAAAACATTACTCCTTCTGTGCCTTCAAAGAAAGGCTGTGGCTTTTTGTCTGTTTATATGTACATAACTTATACCAAGGAAAACACAATTTTATATATTAAAGGTATTAAAAGTAATGAAGACAAGGATGATAAAACATCTTGTATCTTTGAACTAATGCAAGTCACAGAATCCCACGTCCACAAAATCATAATGTGGCCTTCCAGCTAGAGCAGGAAGAGAAAGATGACTAGAGAGATATCTGTACTACACAGAAGACACTGATCCCTTCCAGCCGGGGTTGACAAAGTAAAGCCTGCTGGGTAAACAGGGCTCACTCTTCTTGTAAATAAAGTGTTATTAGAACACCACACTTGTAGGCAGATAGGAAATGGATGGTCTGAAAGGAAAGAACCAAATATAGCTTTTTGACATAAAAAAGACCATTTTAAGCCTATGCCATTTTGCCTTCTAGGCCTGGCTATAGTGTTTGCTCTTGAACAAGCCTCAATAATGAGGATTTTAAATGAACAAAAAAACAAATTGACTGTTACCAGACAAGAGAAGTAACAATAGCAAAGATAAGAAATCAGTTGTAAAGACTCTCCGTTCTGTTTTAATATTAAAGATTAGCCTGAAGCACTTTCTTGAGCTGTTCTGAAGAATCAAAACCCTCTTCTGAAAGCCCTCAACCACTAGAGGAGTGGAGCCTAGGAGATGACAATGGTAACCTTTTGTCACTTGTAACTTAAGCTGGGACTAAAGCTAAGTCCAACTAAAGCTTGGACTCTGTCAACCTTTGCTCCAATTCTATGCTGAATTCCTGGTGGTTCAACTGCTAAAGAATCTGCCTGCAATGCGAGAGACCTGGGTTTGATCCCTAGGTTGATTGGGAAGATCCCCTGGAGAAGGGAGGGCTACCTACTCCAGTATTCTGGCCTGTATAGTCCATAGGGTCACAAAGAGTCAGATTTGACCGAGCGACTTTCACTTCACTTCACTTCATGCTGAATTCTCCTATGCACAAGCCCCTTCATGAATATTCATGTACCCTTAGCTTAAAACTTCCCCAATTTTGCTATTCCTCCAGGAGACGCTGCTTTGGGAAAGATCCTAAGTGTTCTCCTCATTTGCTACGAGTAATAAATCCTTCCTTCTCCCGATTGATCTTTGGCTTGGCTGTGTTTTCTGGCTAAACACCTACCAAGAGATGACCCCAGTTTTGGGCAACACACCCACTTGTTCATGTATTGTCTACGGCTCCTCTCACACTACAGCGACAAGGCTGCATACCTACAACAGAGACCATCTTGTCTGCAAAGCCTAAAACATGTGCTATCTGGTCATTGACAGAAAGATGTTGTCAAGCCCTGCAGATTTAGTAGGGTTTCCTCAAAATACTGTTGCTGAGTCATGTCCCACTCTCTGAGACCCCACTGAGGCGGGACTGTGGCCCACCAGGCTCCTCTGTCCATGGGATTCTCCAGGCAAGAATATTGGAATTCATTGCCATTTCCTCCCCTAGGGGATCTTCCCAATCCAGGGATCGAACCCATGTCTCCTGCATTGCAGATGGAGTCTTTACTGACCGAGCCACCAGAGAAACCCACTTAGTGGGTTTCCTTGAAATAAGGAGATAAGATTGGGCAATCCTTGAAACTTAGGACCGAAAATCAAATTACTAGTCATCCCCACTATTACCTTTGGTAGGAGTGAAAGGTTTGGGTTTAATCTTCAATTTGTCAGAGGACTGCCATTCTCATAATATTTTGGAGTACTGCGTAAAGAGTACTGTAACATTCTTCCTTATGAATAAGGGTTGTTATGTACAAATTAAAAATGGATGTTTTCATAAAAATTTAGAGATATATAGTATTGATAAATAGCTAGATAGCAAAGAAGGTAGACACGAAAATATTTGGCATAGCTGATGGCTGAAATGATAGCTTGAAAGTGATGTGAGACATCAAATTAGAATCAGTGAACAAGGCAGGCATCTTACAGAAGAGCAAAGACAATGGAGGATTTACAGATAATCCCTCAATTTATTAGAAGTGGGGACCAATAGTCTACATTTCTGATCCTCTGATGGCAAGAACAGCAGCTCATTTTTAGTCAGTTCTTTGCGAAGTGAAGGGGGCCAGGACCAAACACTAAACAGAATTTTGGGCCTCAGGTAGGTGGGCATCATGCCAGGGTCATGGCATATGCACAGTCCTTCTAGTCCATCTGCAAGGTGGAAGACTTGGGTTTGGTCGCTGAGACCTGGGTGGCTCAGATGGTAAAGCGTCTGTCTACAATGAGGGAGACCTGGGTTTGATCCCTGGGTTGGGAAGATTCCCTGGAGAAGGAAACGGCAACCCACTCCAGTACTCTTGCCTAGAAAATCCCATGGACAGAGGAGCCTGGTGCAGGCTACTGTCCATGGGGTTGCAAAGAGTCGGACACAACTGAGCAACTTCACTGTCACTTTCTAGTCCATCATTTACTTTCAATACTGCTCATTCTACCAATGAAAAATCCTTCCTCTTTAATTTATAACCTTATTAGGGTTTCTCAGGTGGCACTAGTGGTAAAGAGCCAACCTGTCAATGCAGGAGATGTAAGAGATGTGGGTTTGATCTCTGGATTGGGAAAATCCCCTGGAGGAGGGCATGGCAAACCACTCCAGTATTCCTGCCTGGAGAATCCCATGGACAGAGGAGCCCAGCAGGCTACAGTCCACTGGTTTGCAAAGAGTTGGATATGACTAAAGCGACCTAGCACACATGCACGAATAACCTTATTATGCTAATTTATGAATCCACCTCTGGACTGCAAACTCCCATCCAGGGTCATCCCAGAGCTAACCAGCCATCTCTAAAGCACAGCTGAGGGGCTTCAAGCACTGTCCAACCACCCATATGGTGTAGATTGAAATTAACTGACATATGCATACATCCCATTGTTCACACAGAGAATAAAACACACACCAAACCTTAATCTTGTTGAAAAGCAAATAAGTTCAACACATTATCTAGGACATTTTTCATCTGGTCTTTGAACATACCACAAAAACAGGATCATTGGCAGCAGAATGCGGCAAAGAGCTTGTCCCATTCAGGAAGGAATGAACCAGGTTATGAAGACTCATCACTTGAGAGTCCAGGGTCCCATCTGCTTTGCCAAACCCTTCCAGGGCATTCCTGAGAGAAATCAGGATTTCAGCAACTAGAGTCATGAACTGACAGAGAAAGTTCTCTTTTTGTTTCCAGCCTAGGTAATAGTCTTCTAATTTCAGATTGTGTAGGGAAATAGGACCAATGCCGGAGACAATGAGACATAGGTTCGATTTCTGGGTCAGGAAGATCCCCTGGAGAAGGAAATGGCAACCCACTCCAGTATTACTTGCNAAGTGATGGGGCATACTCAGTTTTATAAGTGTGATTTCCATACCTCTATTTTTTTTTTTTTACTAAAAGACTCAGGATTTTAAAAAAAATCCTACCTCCGGCAGGAAAATAACTTTCAGAAACATGCAAATAGAATTCAACACACATTAGAAACAGAATTGCAAAGCGACTGTCCAGACATGAGGAAATATGGTCTCTTGGATTTCCACAGCAGTACCCATGTCATTACCTATCACAGACAATCTCCCAGCTGGAGAATCGGGAGTTCTGACTAATCAGAGTCGGATCATCTTGCCTTGCTGCCCCGAGCAGCTGGTCAGTGCACACGTCACATTCGTTCCTGCCGGTGGCNAGCGACTGTCCAGACATGAGGAAATATGGTCTCTTGGATTTCCACAGCAGTACCCATGTCATTACCTATCACAGACAATCTCCCAGCTGGAGAATCGGGAGTTCTGACTAATCAGAGTCGGATCATCTTGCCTTGCTGCCCCGAGCAGCTGGTCAGTGCACACGTCACATTCGTTCCTGCCGGTGGCAAAGTTCCAGTAGGGCAAAGCGAAGGACTCGTTGCCAATAAGGCGCTAAAAGCAAAGGGCATGACCAGATATTCAATTCATGTCATCAGAAACAAAAAGAAAATGAAGGAAGCAAAGATTTAGATGGAGCTTGCCCAAATACATAGCAAAACTAAAAGAAACTTTTGACCAACCTGGAGATCCCTTTCCAGCCATAACAAGTGGTACCGGTGCCAGGTAACAAAGGCAGGTCCTTGGTGTGAGAAATCTATAGCCTTGTATGGGCGCCCTGGTCCTAAAACAATTGGGCAACATGTTAGAGGTCACAGAATAGAATTTTTTAACGTGAANAGCAAAACTAAAAGAAACTTTTGACCAACCTGGAGATCCCTTTCCAGCCATAACAAGTGGTACCGGTGCCAGGTAACAAAGGCAGGTCCTTGGTGTGAGAAATCTATAGCCTTGTATGGGCGCCCTGGTCCTAAAACAATTGGGCAACATGTTAGAGGTCACAGAATAGAATTTTTTAAAGTGAACCTTACCTGGGATATGCTATAGAGCCAGTAAGTCCATGATATTTTAGTAGGAAAACAACTGGATTTTTTAAATTAATTTTTATTGAAGCAATAGCTGATTTATAATGTTTCAGGGAAAGCAAAGTGATTCAGTTTGCTGAATGCACACGTTCAGTCATATACAACTCTTTGGGACCCCATGGACTGCAGCCCACCAGGCTCCTCTGTCCATGGGATTCTCCAGGCAAGCAGACTGGAGTGGGTTACCATTTCCTTCTCCAGGGGATCTTCCTGACTCAGGGAATGCACCTACGTCTCTTGCACTGACAGATTCTTTACCACTGCACCACCTGGGAAGCACATATATATTTTTTTCTTCTTTCTCATTGTGGTTTATTATAAGATATTGAATATAGTTCCCTGGGCTATACAATAGGATCTTATTGTTTATCTATTAATATTTTATATACAGCAGTGTGTGTCTGTTAATTCCAAATTCCTAATTTATCTCCCCACCCACATTTCCTCTTCAACCATAAGGGAAAACAGCTGTTTTTGTCATTTATTCCTCTGAAAACAACTACAACAAAACAATCTCAGAGGCAAGTAGCACTTTCAGGATAAATTCTCCTTCATCTCTCGAAAATCTGATGGTCAGCAGAGATTTAGAGAAACTCAGGTCATCTTAAGAGCTCCTGTTATAAATTTAATTTAGAAGCAGTGTTTCAGGAAGATAAAATAAGAGTATCCCAAAGAACAGATCATTAAGATCTAAATGAAATATATATTTTAAAGACTTTTTCTAACCTATTCCTTAAAAATGCCTGCATTTACAGGGAGGGATTAATGAATAACAAAGCAACTTCAACTACACTTAGTCTGAATTCAGCATTTGGAACCAAAAGGAACTTTCACGGGTTTTGCCTCAGCCATCAATCAGTTACAACTATTAGCTGACAAGCATGGTTGCCGAGACCAGAAGAGAGGAAAAATACATTCAAACCAATTTGGCTGGCCTCTGGAACTGCCAATTTTAGTGAAAAGCTTTGGGCGATTTAATGACCTCCTTACTGCCTTTCCAATCCTTCTTCTCCATCTCATAACAGCTTTTGATGGTTATGTAGAAACTTGAGCTAACTTTAGTTCTTTCTCAAAGTCCCCATAATAACTTCAGAGAGATGAACAGACATGAATATAAATTTAATTCCTAGATGCGACCAGAAACTATCGTTTTCTTTTCCTCTTGAGAGACTGCCCTCTCATAAAGCAAAAATTCTTCAGAGTGATGACAGGAAAACTATAAAGGTTTATAGCCAGAAGAGCCTCCGTATCTGTCGATACAGAAAGACAGATGCTTACCTGTGAGGCAAGTTTTAAAAAGACCCACAGTGAGGGGAAAAACTGCTGTTGCTGCTGCTGGCTAGGCAGCCCTTTATAAGTGTTTTAATGCAGAACAAAGTTTAAAGTTCTCAAAACAAAATGAGGAGGGGGAATGAGCAGTAAACACAAGGACTGTGCTGTGCTCAGCTGCATCTGACTCTTTCTGACGCTATGGACTGTAACCCACCAGGCTCCTCTGTCCATGGGATTCTCCAGGCAAGCCGACCGGAGTAGGTGGCCATCCTCTCCCGAGGGGATCTTCCCAACCCAGGGATGGAACCCAAGTCTCCTGCATTGCAGGCAGATGCTTTATTGCTGAGCCACCAGGGAAGCTGGACACAAGGACAGATTCCAAATGAGAATCTTACTATTCAAAGTGAACTCTCTGTGTTCACTCACCCCAACCCCAACAAGAAGCCTCAAAAGTGGGGATAACTGCAAATAGAGCACAATTTCAGAACGCCTGAGTCCCCTGCGGGTCCTGCATTTGGCAGGCAGATTCTTTACCACCGAACCACCTAGGACGCCCCTAGGACTCCTTAAGGTAAAGGGGGGAAAGCTCACCTAATAATGTATCTCTGACGGAGTAATAATGGAGCCACACAAAGAAATCGTAAATGCTGCAGTTGGCGATCTGTGGTTGGGTCCCATTGGGCCCCAGGAGGCCCAGCCAGTGTTGTGTGGTGATCACGTAGTCAGGGTGCGGAGTGTACTTTGCCAGGTCTAAGGCGCCCAAGAATTGCTCCCTCTCTTGAGGGGTCAAGGAATGGACATCTTGCCGGACAACCAATGGTTTCTTCTGATCGCATCTGGGGCCAGTCCAGCCAAACCTGCAGTCTCCACAGTTATAGCCAGCGAAGTTTCCTAGTGCATTTGAGAAATTAAGGGAAAGATGGAAGAGGAAGTAAGCTTATGTAGCTTGGAAGAAATATGCAGAGAATGGAAGAGAAGGTCCGTTGCCTTTCCTAGCACTCTGCTTGAAATGTTTGTCTCTCCAAGGGGACTGAACACCAGAGGGTTTCCAGAAATATTCCCAGCAAAGAAACAGGACATGAAATGAATTCCATGGTGTTTTGAGCTGAATTGAATCCCCACCAAATTCATATGCTGACGTCCTAACCCCTAGCACTTCGGTGGCTATTTTTGGAGATAGGGTCTTTTAAAAAAGTAAGTTAAAATGAAGACACTGTGGTGGGGTGGGGAGGGGGTTGTGGTTGATCCAGCATGACTGGTGTCCTCATAAGAGACGAAAATCTGGACACAGAGAGGGGTGTCAGGACACAACAAGCCAACAAGAGAGACCTCAAGACGCACACCCTGCTGACACTTTGATCTGGGATGTCAGGCCTCCAGAACTGTGAGAGAATGAGCTTCTGTGTGCCAGCCAGTCTACAGTCCTTTGTTATGGAAGCCCTGGGAGACTAAGACAAGTGCTGCCATCCGTTCTGCTCATGGATCACGTCAGGTGTCCCTTCCTGGGGCGGAGCTGCAGCCTCAAATGTCAACACTGCTGGGCCCCTCTGCCCTGAAGCACACGCAGAAGGTTATTGATCTACGGAAGGAAGAGAATATACACCAAGCCAATGGGGGAATGAAAATAAACTGATTTCCAGGGATTTAGGTGAAATCTAACATTGAAAAAGCTGGTTTATGTTACAAAGGAGACAGAGTTAAGACAAAATCAATGGAGGCTGGCAGGTCATAAAGGTGAGTTAGTGGCCCTGGTGTCAGAAAGTGCAAATCACGGCAGGGCTGCCCATCTCTGCACAAACGGCTCCTCCATTTCATCATCCCAGGGACCAAGTACTAGTCATACCAAGCTCCGGGCCTCTTTCTGTTTAGCATCTAAAACTGAAATTATTTTAGGGTGACTTTTCCCTGTTTAGCCTTGATTATTGCATTTGGGCTTCCCTGTGGCTCAGACAGTAAAGAATCTGCCTGCACTGCCGGAGACCACAGTTCAATCCCTGGATCGGGAAGATCCCCTGGAGAAGGGAATGGCTGCCCACTCCAATATTCTTGCCTGGAGAAGCCCCATGGACAGAGGAGCCTGGTGGGCTACAGTCCATGGGGCCACAAAGAGTCAGACATGACTAAGTAACTACACTTTGACTTTCACTTTCATTGAATTTGGTNAGCCAGGGATAGCACCCACAGTTCTTATGTCTCCTGCATTGGCAGGCGGGTCCTTTAACACTGGCGCCACCTGGGAAGCCCCTTACCTATACTTACTTAGCTTTATTTGCATTTTCCTGTTTCAACACCAAATGAAAAAATAAGTTTAAAATAATAGTTCAAAGGAAAAATTCTACTAGTCCCAAGACTGAAAATCAAGTTTTTGAACAGTTTACATTAAACATTAAAATTTGTGTTGATCACTTAGGTGAAGCTATTAAATATAAATTATTTAATCAATACTTATTCAATGGCTACTACAGTATCAGATGTTATATAAGGTCACGGAGCTTGGAGTCTATTTTCCCTTGGGGTGCCTACTATAACTGAATAATATCTATTTTTAAAACATCTTAATTGAAATACATCCCTCTACTTTTGCAGTTTCTAATGGAACAGAGTGGATTTCCCATGTGGTGCCAATGCAGGAGACATAAGAGACGCAGGTTCCATACCTGGGTCAGGAAGATCCCCTGGAGGAGGGCATGATAACCCACTCCAGTATTCTTGCCTAGAGAATCCCCATGAACAGAGGAGCCTGGAAGACTACAGTCCATGGAGTCGTAAAGAGTTGGACACGACTGAAGTGACAGCAGCAGCATAGGAGCAGAATATTTTTTGAGAAGTGATTGAACAAAATGCATGTGAAGAATACTAAATACCCAAACTTCCAGCTGTTTCCCTAAGGCCAGATGATCAGAGGTGAAAATGTAGTTACAGCTGGAGAGCAACTGCTTCCTTCTAAATGCTAAGAAAGAGCATGCACAAATTTTGAAATAATAAATTCAATACATTTCTAGACAAATTTGTCTTTGTCTTTGGATTTGTCTTTGAATTTTGGTATCTCATTATTAAAATTGAGTAATTCATGACCTAGGCCATGAGTTTTAAGATCTCTGCATTTTCTCTACCAATATTCTTTTTGGTTGATAGAAACTAAATTACCAATAACGATCTCCCTCATTCATTTACTCAACAAATAATTTATTAGCACCTATTAAAGCTCAACATTCAGAAAATGAAGATCATGGCATCCGGTCCCATCACTTCATGGGACATAGATAGGGAAACAGTGGAAACAGTGTCAGACTTTATTTGGGGGGGCTCCAAAATCACTGCAGATGGTGACTGCAGCCATGAAATTAAAAGACGCTTACTCCTTGGAAGAAAAGTTATGACCAACCTAGATAGCATATTCAAAAGCAGAGACATTACTTTGCCGACTAAGGTCCGTCTAGTCAAGGCTATGGTTTTTCCAGTAGTCATGTATGGATGTGAGAGTTGTATTGTGAAGAAGGCTGAGCGCCGAAGAATTGATGCCTTTGACCTGTGGTGCTGGAGAAGACTGAGAGTCCCTCGGACTGCAGGGAGATCCAACCAGTCCTTTCTGAAGGAGATCGGCCCTGGGATTTCTTTGGAGAGAATGATGCTAAAGCTGAAGCTCCAGTACTTTGAGCACCTCATGCGAAGATTTGACTCACTGGAAAAGACTCTGATGCTGGGAGGGATTGGGGGCAGGAGAAGGGGACAACAGAGGATGAGGTGGCTGGATGGCATCACTGACTCGATGGGCGTGAGTCTGAGTGAACTCCGGGAGTTGGTGATGGACAGGGAGGCCTGGCGTGCTGCAGTTCATGGGGTTGCAAAGAGTCGGACACGACTGAGCGACTGAACTGAACCGAACCGAACCTAAAGAAAGGTCAAAATTAAACAGTGCCTTCTCTGCACACCCACATATCTATGTACATCCATACAACTGCCATAGTTGATTACTATGGACTTGACCTCTCAAAACCTGTCCTATTGGAATAAAGGGTTCTTACAGGAAGCAATCATGGTAACATAGAGCAGTCCTGGTANCCGAACCGAACCTAAAGAAAGGTCAAAATTAAACAGTGCCTTCTCTGCACACCCACATATCTATGTACATCCATACAACTGCCATAGTTGATTACTATGGACTTGACCTCTCAAAACCTGTCCTATTGGAATAAAGGGTTCTTACAGGAAGCAATCATGGTAACATAGAGCAGTCCTGGTACATAGTAAGTTCTATATGAAGCGTCACCATTACTAGTTTTAAAGTTACCACTGATCAAATCTCATAGTCTTTAAGTATTTGTTTTCATACCTGTCTTACTTAACCAGCACATTTGGATTATCAAAAATCACGTTGGGGTTTTCCCCTTAGTATCTGCAGGACCTAACATAATTGGTACTAAATAAACATTGGTTAGGCGGTTGATGAAGGAGTCATGAATAACTGAATAAAGGGCATCAAGTGCTAGAGGATTTAAATATAAATCAGGCTCGGTGCCTTCATCTAGTGGTGTGAGGAACACGAGTGCAATGAAATAGCAACACCAGCCTAATGATGAGAAACGTGAAAACAAGAATTAACTGAGCGCCATGGATGACAGAAGATGAAATGATTCATTCTGACTCAGAAGATCAGAGATGGTTCACAACTGTGCTGAACAAAGCCATCGCTTCTCACAAAGCCTAAGTTGCCCCTGAAAAGCAATGCAGAAACGCTAATAAGAAAGCATTTGTGTGGATTTGAGCTCACCTATTACCTAGAAATATAGTTGACTTTTTAAAAATCCCTTTCCCAGCATGTCTTAGAGAAAACACACCCCACAGCTCTGCAGTCAGCTTCCTTTCATATCTGTGCTTCTAAACCTGGTCTAAAGAATTTGTTAAAATATGGAAGACAACTGAAAAAGGCAGTAACATAAAACCTTACCACACAAAATGTTTATTTCTTTAAGTTAGGTTTCCTAGCAGTCCCTCACATTAATTTAATGAGTTGGGTTTCTCCATTAATCCGCCGATAGCAACAGTTAAAAAAAAAAAGAGAGAGAGAGACCCTTTAGGAAGGATTGCATTATCTCACTGGGGAATGGAGGGAGAAAAAGTAAAAGGTCCCTAGATATCAGTCTATCTGTTATTCAGTATGTCCTTGAGCAAAAATGAAATTTAAAAAGACAAAGTCTCATACCTACTTAGGACCAGGATAAAAATGGAAAAAGAATGAGAACAACAAAATACAGTGCACGTTCCCACATGAACCACATCAGCTCAACCTCCAAAGGCTATTAGACTAAATAAGTTTAAAGACCACCGATTAGTGAATTTACAAGGAGCTCTAAATAGCCTATTCCTTTTAATTAGAGATTCTATTATATTAATAACAATACTTTGCACTCACATGAGGCCTTTCATCTACAGAGCTCAAAAGAATTTTACAAGTGTGGTTTCATCATTATCCCCATTTTAGAGATTGGAAGATGGAGGCACTTAGTTGTATGACAAGTTCTCAGACAATTGTCCAAAAACCATTTGGTGCACATGTTTTTCAAAAATCCAAAGACACAGCTGCAACTAGTCTTCTCTCAGGAATGCCAATTGGCAGGTGAGATTTGGAAGGTGAATCGCTGATGCCAAGATCTCCCTGAAATTAAGCTCTTCTTGAAAATTAAGTTAAATAATTTTTCAGTTTGAAATTATCCCCACAGAGAATACAAAAGTTCTCTCTAGAGAATNGACACAGCTGCAACTAGTCTTCTCTCAGGAATGCCAATTGGCAGGTGAGATTTGGAAGGTGAATTGCTGATGCCAAGATCTCCCTGAAATTAAGCTCTTCTTGAAAATTAAGTTAAATAATTTTTCAGTTTGAAATTATCCCCACAGAGAATACAAAAGTTCTCTCTAGAGAATCTGAGTACATAATTTAGGGTTTTTTTTTCCCCATCAGAATTTGCATTTATTTTTATTGAGCTAAAATCCTTTACCAACTTCAAGATCGTGGAGACTACAGGTGGTTTTATTTTATTTTATTTTATTTTATTGTGCTAAGAATTCTTTACGTGAGATCTACCATCTTAACACACATTTAATTGTTTAAAACATTACTGTTGACTCTAGGTACAACGTTGTACAGAATTCTAGATCTTATTCGTCTTGATTAACTGAAACTTTATGGCCTCTGATTACTAAATCTTTATTTCCCCTCCCTCCCAGCTCCTGGTAACTACCATTTTGTTCTTTGATTATATGAATTTGACTATTTCAGATGCCTCACGTACATAGAATTATCCAGTATTTGTCTTTCTGTGGCTGACTTATCTTCTTAGCACAATGTCCTCAAGGTTCATTCATGTTGTTGCATACTGTCGAATTTCCTTCTTTTCTAGGGCTGAATAGCATTAAATTGCAAATACATACCATCTGACTAGGATGCAAAGAAACTGGAACCCTTGCACACTACTGACGAAAACGCAAAATGATGCAGCTGCTGTGTAAAATAGTATGAAGGTTCTTCAAAAAATTAAAAATAAAACGACCATACAATCCAGCAATCCAATTTCTGAGTATTTATCCAAAAGAACATAAATCAGGATCTCACCAAGATATTGAGATTCCCATGTTCATTTCAGCATTATTCCCAAAGACCAAGATGAAGAAACAATCTCAATGTCCATTAAAGATGAATGGTGTGTTTATCTTTCCACGGAATTTACAAAATTCCAAGGTCCTCAACAGTGTTGTTGGTAATCTACATTTCATTAATAAATTCGAGGTGACACTAGAAGAATCTACTTGCCAAAGAATTTTGAGGTTATGGCGGTCGGGGGGGCGGGGGTACTTTGGGCACTGAAGATCAAGTTTAACTTCTGAAGACTGCCTCCTAAATCATGAAGAAATTAGCCTAAGAAAGCAAGCAATTCACTCTTTAGGGAGAATAAGTTGAAAAACGTGTGTCTTGCTTTGGGGCATATGACACATCACAGTGATCATTGGATATACGAAATACACTGTCCAGCCCAATCACTAAGGACTTAGTCTAGTGTCCTGAGGCTCAAAGAAAAAGACCATCTAGCCAACATAAGTGGAGTCAATCCAAAGCTGGGATGGAAAGAGCTATGGTCCTGAATGAGTCTAGACAGATCAAATCCTGGAGGAGGGAGACAAAGAGTTCTAAGAGACAGTCCTCGTCTTGACTATGGCTGGAGATGGAGACCATACACCCTGCTTCCTTTGATTGGTCTACAGATATGCAATGTCCTTCTAGACTTACAGGTCAGGCCCTGTTTCTGGCCCACTGCCTTCTTAGGTATGTTTGCCTAAGAAGCTCAGGTGGCGCAGTGGTAAAGAATCCGCCTGTCATTGCAGGAGACACAGGAGACACGGGTTCAATCCCTGGGTCAAGAAGACCCCCTGACGTAGAAAATGGCAACCCACTCCAGTATTCTTGCCTGGAAAATTCCATGGACAGAGGAGCCTGGTGGCTCCTACAGTCCATGGGGTAGCAAAGAATTGGACATGAATGAGCGATTGAGCACACACATCCTCCTGAGAACATTTTGAAAGTAGGTCACTGTGACCCTAAGTTACTGCCACTTCTAGAGAGAATATTTGTAAGTACTCCCTTTGGACAAGGAGACTGCAATTATCTCTTCTATTCTGCCACCCTGATGCCTTCCATCTCACTTAAATTAAAAAAACTTCCTAGTCAGGTCAGAAAGACAGAGTAGATAGTGACGTTTGTGCACATGTTCAGTTGCTCAGTTCTGACTGACCCTTTGGGACCCCATGGACTGTAGCCTACCAGGCTCCTCTGTCTATGATTTTCCCAGGCAAGAATACTGGAGTGGGTTGCCATTTCCCTCTCCAGGGGATCTTCCTGGCCCAGGGATTAAATCTGGGCCTCCTGCATTGGCAGGTGGCTTCTTTACCACAGCACCATCTGGGAAGCCCAGGCATGGACAGCAATAAGGAGAGTTAACGGTTATACCTGAGTTCCTAATGTCTTCTGCTGCCAGGATTCCATAAAATGGAGATTCCCAAAGTTCCTAACTTGTGGCACTCTCTCATTGACTGGCCTGGAAATAAGCTTTCTAGAAGAATTTTTGAGTCACCAACAAAGAAGTCACTGTGTAGTGTGGTTTCCAATCCCACAAGTAATATGAAACCTGCTGCATATCATTAGATTGAAAAACCATGAGAATCTGTGAGATAATGTCTACAGAAGCAAGTGGTCAATTAGATTAGAAAAAAATGAATAGTATACATTCAACATGCTATTACAAACCTTTTGTCACAATTAATACCCCAAGACAAAACTAACAAATCCTTTGAATTACAGAATTAACAATATGACTACAAAATAATGATGAGAAAGCCAGATTTTTTCCTTTTCCATTATGGTTTATTATACAATATTGAATATAGTTCCCTGTGCTATACAAAGGGCCTTGCTTATTCATTCTATATAAAATAGCTTCAGAATTTTCAGTTAGAAATCTGATCTCATTCTTACATCAACATCACAGCCCTTTGTACATTCTCTTAGTTTACCTTTCTATGTCCTTACATAGCTCAATTATCTATATTCTCCTATGTTCTAGCATCATAGAACATCAATAAAAACATAATTAAAAAGGAAAACCTCTTAGCCAGCTGGACACCGTGGAACAGTTTCCAAGGGCTTTGCTAAAGTTGCTGCTTGTGTTTGTGTGTGTGTGTTTCACATGCCCTGCCAGCCTTTGAGTGTTATCACTGCTGTGCATGTTTGCTGAACACTGGAGGGGAGCCCCACTAAAGAGGATTTGAGAAGGCTCAGAAGAGCGGGAGAAGTAAGAAGTGCACAGAGATTTCAAAAAAAAAAAAAAAAACAAAACAGGTAATAAGAGAGACCAAGGTCTGAAAGAGGGATACTGCATAAATTCTGAAATGCTCACTTCACATCCAGACAGGAGTGAAAAAAGCCATTGTTATCTAAAAACCGCTCTCCCTTCTTCAGCTCTGTCTGTCCATCTCCCCAAGGATGGCAAAGTTACAAGCCAGTCATAACCTTCACGAGCAAGATATATCCTGCTTGAGACCTGTTCAGAGCGTCAGAAATGCTGAGACTCGAACTTCAGAACACCTACCCCCCGACGTCTGTCTTACCGATGCCAAGAATCACCCGCCCTCCCTCTTCAACAAGTGCAAACCCATCTCAGAAGGAGAGGGCACTGAATCCATCTTGAAAGGACTTGCTCTGAGTTTCAAAGCTGACTCTGGGGCTCCTTGGCTTCCCTCACCAACAGACAANCCCCCCGACGTCTGTCTTACCGATGCCAAGAATCACCCGCCCTCCCTCTTCAACAAGTGCAAACCCATCTCAGAAGGAGAGGGCACTGAATCCATCTTGAAAGGACTTGCTCTGAGTTTCAAAGCTGACTCTGGGGCTCCTTGCCTTCCCTCACCAACAGACAAGCCCATGGTGTGCTGGCACGCGTTCATAGAACCAGCGTGTCCCACAGAATATTTATTTAGTTCTCATAATTAGATCTACTAAAGGGTGTGCAGAATATACCCAGACATCAGCCTTACTCAGTGCCAATGGACCGATTTGGTTTGCCTTTCAGAGCCTAGGCTGAGCATCTCTGCCTTGGAAGGGGTTCCTCCCTCAGCGGGCCAGCCCCACCCAGCTGGGCGCATGCGCACATCCACCTGCCTGCTCACCTGTGCACCTGCAGGTCCTGTCGAAGAACTTCCGGGGCCATCGCTCTCGGTCGTCCTGGTTGCGCAGGACGTAAGGACCGCTCCAGGGCCTGGTGTCGGTCTGCACCTCTGCGCACTGGCCCCGACCCTCCCGGGAGCCGCAGACGTTGGCGGGGTCGGCGCCCAGCGGCGGGCAGCATTCCTTGGCCCGCAGGCTGCCCACCGTCATGCAGACCCGGGGAAACTGGGCCCGGGCCCCCGACGGGAGTGCACAGCCCAGACAGCCGAGCAGAAGCCCCCACCCAAGGGGGCTCATGGCTTTAGAACCGGGAGAACTCTCTCTCTCCTTCCACTCCTTGCTTCTCTCCAGCTTTCTCCTGGTCTTCCACTCGGGTTCTTGAGCATCCACCCGCTCTTTGATTTGGGGGAAATTTACGTTTTAGGGGGTATGTTTTGGATCTGCCTTCTATTCCTCTCCTCTCAAAAAAAAGACCCACAAAAATTACAGAACCCACATGTGTGCTCGTGTGTACATGCACACACAGAGACGACTTTATGTGATGCAAACCGCTAAAACAAATTTCATTCCATCAGAAGCTCCTCTAACAGCCAGATTTAATGAGGGGAGCGCTTCTCGCCGCCTTCCCGGGTTAAAACAGGCTTTGTCTAATTGAGTTAATTGACGGAGCGCTCCAGTCATACTACTTATTATACTGGTATTTCTGAACCCCCTCCTTCCCTCCTTAGTCCATGACTTTAATTGCCTTGAACTCAGTTCAAAAGCCAAATGCCGTGCTGCCTTTATTCTGTCTGGCTTGCCAAATCACGGGGCCTGGTGGGGTTTGTGTAAGGGCTGGGAGAAGCCGTCATTAGCGGGATTAGTATTAGACAAATCCCCATCGTTAGCACATGACCCAGAGTGCACAATGAAGTAGATAAAATTTCTGGCTTCGTTTCAAGAGGGCAAAATCATCTTCATTATCTGGGCTTATGTGCTCTGGCCAAGCTTGTGACCTCAGACTTCCTAGGGAGTCAATAGATGCAGTGAGCTTGTCGTCAAAAGCCCTTCAGAGATCAACCCCACTGCTAACAGCCGTTCACTCCTGACTGCTCCCTGACGTGCTTCCAAAGACCACTACAGGCTGTCACACAACTTCACAAATAAAGAGACACTTATTGAGGGCTGACGTACAAGGAATTGCTTTGTTTCACAGTTCACAATGAGGGATCCTCTTCTCTCCAAATAATAAGTCCTATTCTATTCAGGGCTTCCCAGGTGGTGGTAGTGGTAAAGAACCACCCAGCAATGCAGGAGACTTGAGAGAAGTGAGTTCGATCCCTGGGTTTGGAAGACCCCCTAGAGAAGGCATTGGCAACCCGCTTCAGTACTCTTGCCTAGATAACCCCGTGGACAGAAGAGACTGGTGGGCTTGTCCATGGGGTCACAAAGCACTGGACACAACTGAAATGACTTAGCACCCATTCTATTCAGCACATCTCTGCAGCAGGTTTTTCTTCTTAAATACATAAAGTACCATGTCACGCATGCTTCTTGTAAGGAAAGCTATGACAAACCTAGACAGCGTACTAAAAAGCAGAGCCATTACTTTGCCAACAAAGGTCCATATAGTCAAAGCTATGGTTTTTCCAACAGTAGTATTCAGAGGATGTGAGAGTTAGACTATATATAAGGAAGGATGAATGCCAAAGAATTGATGCTTTCCAACTGAGACGCTGGAGAAGACTTCTGAGAGACCCTTGGACTGCAAATAGATATAAAACCAGTCAATCCTAAAGGAAATCAACCCTGAATATTCACTGGAAGTTCAGTTCAGTCTCTCAGTCATGTATGACTCTTTGCAACCCCATGGATTGCAGCACACCAGGCTTCCTCATCCATTACCAGCTCCCAGAGCCTGCTTAAACTCATGTCCATTGAGTCGGTGATGCCATCCAACCATTTCATCCTGTTATCCCCTTCTCCTCCTGACCTCAATCTTTCCCAGCATCAGGGTCTTTTCTCATGAGTCAGTTCTTCATATCAAGTGGCCAAAGTATAGGAGCTTCAGCTTCAGCATCACTCCTTCCAATAAATATTCAAGGTTGATTTTCTTTAGGATTGACTGGTTTGATATCCTTGCAGTCCAAGGGACTCTCAAGAGTCTTCTCCAACACCACAGTTCAAAAGCATCGGTTCTCTGGGGCTCAGCTTTCTTTATGGTCTAACTCTCACATCCATACATAACTACTGGAAAAGCCATAGCTGTGACTAGATGGACCTTTGTCAGCAAAGTAATGTCTCTGCTTTTTAATACTCTGTCTAGGTTTGTCACAGCTTTTCTTCCAAGGAGCAAGTGTCTTTTAATTTCATGGCTGCAGTCACCATCTGCAGTGAGTTTGGAGCCACCAAAAATAAAGCCTGTCACTGTTTCCACTGTTTCTCCATCTATTTGCCATGAAGTGATGGGACCGGATGCCATGATCTTAGTTTTTTGAATGTTGAGTTTTAAGCCAGCTTTTTCTCTCACCTCTTTCACTTTCATCAAGAGGCTCTTTAGTTGTTCTTCACTTTCTACCATAAAGGTGGTGTCATCTGCCTGTCTGAGGTTATTGATATTTCTCTCAGCAATCTTGATTTCAGCTTGTGCTTCATCCAGCCAGGCATTTTGCATGATGTACTCTGCATATAAGTTAAGCAGAGTGACAACATACACCCTTTCCCAATTTGGAACTTTGATGTATTCCTTTCCCAATTCATTGGAAGGCCTGATGCCAAAGCTGAAGCTCCAATACTTTGGCCACTTGATGCAAAGAGCCAACACATTGGAAAAGACCCTGATGCTGGGAAAGATTGAGGGCAAAGGGGGAAATTAGGTGGTTAGAGAGCACCACCAATTCAATGGACATGAACTTGAGCAAACTCCAAGAAACAGTGAAGGACAGAGGAGCCTGGCATGCTATAAGTCATGAGGTCACAAAGAGTTGGACATGACTTAGTGACTTAACAACAACAATAAACCATGCCACCAGGAATTCAAAGTTGTAATTATGTAATTGTCGAGAGGCAGCTGGAGTGAGGGCCCACACGTGACATCTTTTGATTTATGTGAAAGTTAAGCATTGTCCAGCTTCAATCTAGAAGGCAATGCCTCCCCAGTCCTTCTGGGAAACATCCAGATGAGCAACAGTGGTTCACCTGTCAGAGCATCCATATTTTCTCAGGGTGGAAACAGGATTCTCTTCGTGTCATAAGGTCAGTGCAGATAGCTGATGCACAACTGCTTCAGGCAGTGTCTAAGAATGCTTTCTGTTTCAACATAAAGATATAGAATGTTATGCTCCAAAGCGAATTCCTAACTTAAAAATTTCTTCATACCGCTGTTTCAGCCCCGTGTACTTCTGTGTCACCCTCCTGACATTAAATTGCTGTGACTAATTAAACGGCAGCACTGAACTCTGACTATACACTGTTGCCAGCCTACAGCCCAAGCCTATTGAAGTGGAATCTCTGTGGGTGTGACCCAGATTTCAGCCCTTTTTCTAAGCTCTCTAAGCCATTCTAATGGGCAGTCCGAGGTGAGAATCACTGGGTCAGGATAAAACATGGATCCAAAGGAAATGTCGGCATCAAGTCAACTGAAATATTCCAAGTGTATTTGTTTCCTTAGGCTTCCCAGATACAGCTAGTGGTAAAGAACCCACCTGGCCAAGTCAGGAGACACAAGAGATGAGGGTTCAGTCCCTGGGTTGGGGAGATCCCCTGGAGGAGGGCATGGCACGCCAGTGCAGTACTCTTGCCTGAAGAATCCCATGGACAGAGGAGCCCAGTGGGCTACAGTCCATAGGGTCGCAAAGAGTCTGACATGACCAAAGAGACTTAACACTTTCCCCAGGCTGCCTTAACAAATTTCTACTAACTGGGTGGTTTGTGTTCTGTCACTATTCTGAAGGCCAGAAGCTCAGTGTGTCATCGGTAGAGCCGGGCCCCTTCTGAAGGTTCTAGGCGAGGCCCTTCTTGCCTCTTCTAGCTTCCAACGGCTGCAGCCATTTCTCAGCTTCCTCTCTTTGAGCCCACATCGTTCCAATCTCTGCCACAGTGTGTGGCCGCCTCCTCTCTGTGCTTTAACATTGCTACCCTAGGAGGAAGCCCTAAGCAGGTCAGAATAGAGTTAAGAAATCCCCATCTTGATGTAGGCGGCTAGCTAAAGTAATAATTTGGGGTCCCTCCTCTCCTTACACTAACGGAATTATCTTTTAGTATCAAGCCATCAGCCTACATTAAGGCATGTCATGGAGAAATATCATGTGAAACTTGTTAGACATTTTTATATCATCTAATATATATCACAATGTCATTTTTATGAGGAATCAGGGGAGAAATTTCTCTCAGAGTTCGATATCCATTAAAGCTGTGCTCCCCCGTAGCATCTAGACATTATGAATCTTAGGATAGTGTTTCTCTCTTGGCCTTGGCCATCTATGACATTTGGAACCAAATTCACAGCCCATGTCCAGCTACTGATTCACACATTGTTTTGTTTGATATTTGCCTTACATATGTTCCTAGATGGGCTCCCCAGGTGGCGCTAGCGGTAAAGAATTTGCCTTCCAACGTAGTAGAAGCAGGAGCCCAGGGTTCAGTCCCTGGATCAGGAAGATTTCCTGGAGGAGGAAACAGCAACCCACTCCAGTATTCTTGCCTGGAGAATCCGTGGACAGAGGAGCCTGGCTGGTTACTGTCCACAGGGTCACAAAGAATCAGATATAACTGAGCATCTAAGCACATGTTCCTATATTTGGGAATTCTTAGTTTATCCTTTTGCGAATGTATATATTTATGTATCTCAAATTCTTTGAAAAAGGAGGCAGAGAGATATATACATGCACACATATTTCTGCATAAGTACAGCAGTAGTAAACTCCTAGCCAAATTGTTTGTAAGCAAGCTGGGACTTAGAGAAAAACTCAAAAAGAATTTCTGAGAAGCTGATGTACGTAATCAGAAATCTAAAGACATAAGCCTAGAGCGTCTCAGATCAGGAGTATGGCTGTAATTAAACACTGGCTTGTTTATGAAAGGGAAAGTCTTTGCTAAAAGCCCAATAGCAGAATCCAGGAGGAAATACCATTTGTTGTCAGTGTGTGTGTGGGTGTGGGTGTGGGGGTGTGTGTGGGTGTGGGTGTGGGTGTGTGTGGGTGTGGGTGTGTGTGTGCGCGGGTGTGCTCCATCATGTCTGACTCTTTGAGACCCCCTGTACTATATCCAACCAGGCTTCTCTGTTCATGGAATTCTCCAGGCAAGAATACTGGAGTGTGTTGCCATTTCCTCCTCCAATGGATCTTCTCAACCCAGGGGATCAAGCCTGTGTCTCTTGCGTCTCCTCCTTTGGCAGGCGGCTTCTTTACCACTGAGCCACCAGGGAAGCCCACCGATGTCAATGGAAGTTATAAGATCAAAGATTATTATTCTGAAGAATGTTCTGAACTCCAGTAAAGAGAGGCACCTGTGTAACACAGAGCAGAATAATCTGGAGTAGAAAAGTGTCTTATCAGAAAACAGTATATCTTACCCTGTCCCACCTTTGAGGAAAGATTCTGAATGAAAAGAGATGTTCTGTATAGTTTGATTTTGCATCTCAGCATCTTGTATCATCTTGCTTTCAAGAAGGATTCAGTGTGCAATTCTTTGGAGAATCTGTGAGGGGACCACGCCGGGTGGACATGGAAAACTTTGGAGGCAGGATGCCAGCCATGCCTATCCTACCTTCAAAGGAGGAAGCGATGGCTCAGAGCCTGGTAAGCAATCCAGTGGGGTGGTAAACATTTTAAAGCCCTTGCTAAAAGTAATACAAAGAAATCAGTCATCTGCATCTTGCTTCTGCTTTTCAGCAAATTCCTGCTCTTTTCTCTACACCTCTGAATGTGAAAACCCTCCTGGTTTCTAGCCCTGCTGGACTCCCCTGTCCAATGCTTTTTGATCTATTCTCTGCAGTCACATCATAGGGAAAAGAGATTATTCTTTTTCCTTGTGTCCAAATTATTTCCTAAATGCTGGGCATGTGTCCTGATAAGGGTTTTGCTTTCTCCATCTAAGAGGTTTTCTCTTCTTGTTGCTGTGAATTGTTCTTCAGAGGAATCAAGGGTTAGGAACGGGTTGTGTGGTTTCTGGTATTTCAATTGGATGGAGTTTTTTCCATCTTGCACGTATTTTTTGATAGTCTTTTCTTAAGGCTGTGTTTCTACATCAAACAGCCATTTTAATTTCAGATTTTTCATCACTGAGCTCTATATCCATCTCCATTCCTTGTTCTGCACATCTGAGCCTTCTAATTCTTATTTTTATCATTTTGGTTTTTATCCTTCATCCTGATCATGAGTATTCAATCTGAAATTTTTATACATACCCCTCTAATTTAATGACTGACTTGGATAAATGATACAGTTACTCCTATGTCAAAATACAGATCTGTGGAAGAGGGGAATGCACTCCCCTCTCCACCCACTTCTGATCAAGCCTAGCAAATATCACCTGTACATTTACAAAGAGGTTGTATGGCCTGAAAATGTAATTTTTAGACTATTTTAGTCCACCGGAGTTTATAAATTGTGCAATTAAGGAAGTCTGGGGGCTTCCCTGGTGGCTCAGTGGTAAAGAGTCCACCTGCCAATGCAAGAGACACAGGTTCGATCCCTGATCCAGGAAGATCTCACATGCAACAGAGCAACTAAGCCCAGGTGCCACAATTTCTGAGCCCGTGCTCCAGAGCCTGTAACTACTGAAGCCCGTGTGCCTAGAGCCTGTGTTCCACAACAAGAGAAGCCACCGCAATGAGAAGCCCATGAACTACAAGTCGAGAGTAGCCTCTGTTGCCGCAACTAGAGAAAAGCCCTCCCAGCAACGAAGACCCAGCACAGCCAAAAATAAAACATAAATATTTTAAAAAATAAATAAGTACCAAAGAAAATTTCGAACCTAGAAAGATCACCAAAATACAATGTCAGGAGAAAAACAAGATACATAACTGAATTCACTATGCTAACACAGATCCACCAGAGTTTATAAACGTGCAATTTATAAACTTAAGGAAGTTTGAGGTCTAGAAAGATCACCAAAATATAATGTCAAGAGAAAAGCATAAGATACATTACAGTGAATTCCCTGTGCTAACATATTGAAGGACTGTGTGCACACGTGCACACACCTGCCTGTCTGGATGTGTAAACATATAAAATGTATACAGGAAACTGGTGGAATGGCTGCTCTGGGAAGGGGGGCCTAAAGATCTGGGGAACTAGAGAAAAAAGAAGATCTATTTTCATCCTATATTTTTGCACATCTTGAACAATGAGCCAAGAACACAGAGTATTTATTTTTATTCATTAATTTAAAATTTTAAGTTAAAAATTCAGAATGATGGGTACTTATGAGACTGACATTATATAGAGGAACTTCCTATAAGTACTAAAAAGAATGTGATTTGGGCACAACTCAAGTTTGTTTTCTTGATCTTGGTCCTGCTTCTTACTAGTTCAATAGCCTTGAACAATGTGGTATCCTTTTCACACATGCATACACACTTCTAATCCAACAATCTAATTAGAAGTACTTTTCAAAACAGTATTCTTTCTGGAAACCAAATCAGTACTTCTAACTTCAGTATATGGAAAATATTCTTAACCTTTATGTAACATTACTACCCAGAAATGGAGGTTAACTGTTCTCATCTAGATTCTGCTTAATTAATTAAATGATGATGTGGTATTTTCAGGTACGCTATTCTCTCTTAGCCTTAAAACTTAGGAATCTCCATCCTTAATTGTAACAGAATTGTGGACAAAAAGTTAAATAAGCCCCAGAGACTGTGGGTAAACCAGATTTGAGGCAACTCATTAATTTCAAGAGCTGACAAAGATTAATCCTATCATTAAAAATAAGAAACATAAAATAAAAAGTAAATCTTCTTCAAAAAAATACTTGACCTGAATCTGATGCTTTATACCAAGCTCATTATTTTATCACCGCTGTCAAAAAGCATCTAACCATGGTGCTTGACACTGTCTTTGGAAATGATTCCTTCTCATTTAATCTCATCTAAATTAATTCAGTTACTTTTAATAGGCCAAATGTGTGCAGACACACACACAGCCCAAAAGAATAACTCTAAGCTTCAAATTCATTTTATAAGCTATAAAAAAGAAATATGTTCTTACAAATCATGGCAGACAGCTACCTACTAAATGTAAATTTTGCTGGTGTAAATTCTTCGTTTCTAGAAAGTGTTCTAGCATAAGATGAACAGACTGAAAAGTATGCAAAACAAGATCATTTCCTGGAGATTTTGGTTTACTTCAATTATAAGAGGTGCTTATGATAGCATAATATTTTTATACTAACAAATCTAAACTGAAATTTATGAACACCAACTGTCTATTTATGCTACAGAAATGAATTTCATCTTGAGTAGGACGAGTTGAAGCCCAAGTCAGAACTCAGCAGAAGATACAGAAATGATACAGGAGTGAATGATTTTCTCGGTGGAAATGTGCTTGTCCTCACCGAAGATGTGAGGAAATACAAAGCTGTAAGTGAACACACAAAGTTAGAGTGACATGGGGCCTGGGAACTAGAGAGGCTGAAGCATTAGGGAGTAAAACACACTTTAAAAAAAAATCTACATTAAAAAAATAATAATAATCCACCACCCTCTGTGTCTTCAATTTCCCCTGCGGAAATTTGAGCTCATAGAATTTGTCTGAGTTGTTCAACATCGCACAAATGGTATATTAGCTTGCTATTGTTACCATAAGAAACTGTTAAAAGATGAACTAAAGCATAATACTTTTTTTTTCGTTTTTTGGCCACGCCATGTGTGAGATCTTATTCTCCAACCAGGGATCAAAACTGCGCCTCCTGCATTGGAAGCGCTGAGTCTTAACCACTGGACAGGCAGGGAAGTCACAGCATATTACACTTTTAAGAGTTGATTTAAGCAAAAATCAATTGGAATTGAGTAGCCCCAAACCAGAAGTGATTAGGAATACTCCACGAACAGGATCTGGGAGCAAGGTTTTTCTAGAGAGGCTGTGGAAGCAAAGTAAGAAAATTTCTTGACTGGTTAGAGCTTAAGTGGTTTTGTTTGTGGGGGAAAGCCTAGTTGGCTGTTTTGTGATTGGTTGTTCCTTAACCTTGAGGCTTTTACAGGAATTCACCCTGGCTTGGGTTTTGTTTCTCTTACACAGACAATCAAAACATTATGGCCACTTCAGACCAATGGCCTCCTTGTTTGGTATTTTCACATGAAGTACCACAAACTGAGAGGCAGAAATGTATTGTCTCACCGTTCTTGAAGTGACAATCAGGTTGTCGGCAGGGCCACGCTCCCTCTGAAAGCAAGAGGGAAAGATGTTTTGCAGACTCTCTCCCAGCTTTAGCTAGTTCCTTAAATGGCACCCCACTCCAGTATTCTTGCTGTAGAATCCCATGGACAGAGGAGACTGGTGGGTTACAGTCCATGGGGTCGCAAAGAGTCGAACACGACTGAGCAACTTCACTTTCACCTTCACTTGTGGCAACCCAACTCCAGTCCTCACAGGGCTCTAATTACTTACTTCTGTGTCTGTGTGCCTCTGTGTCCAAATGTCCCTTTCTATAAAGTCACAGGTATATTGAGCTAGGGGTCCACCCTACTCCAGCATGACCTCATCTTTCCAGTGAAGTGTTAGCCGCTCAGTCATGTCCGATTCTTTGTGACCCCATGGACTATAGCCCACCAGTCTCCTCTGTCCATGGTATTCTCCAACAAGAATACTGGAATGGGTAGCCCTTTCCTTCTCCAGGAAATCTTCCTGGCCTAGGGATTAAACCTTGGTCTCCTGCATTGCAGGAGGACTCTTTTACCATCTGAGCTACCAGGGAAGTCCATGAGCTCATCTTACATTTGATTAAATTTGCAACAATCCTATTTCCAAATAGGCTTATATTCAGAAGTACTAGGATTAGCACTTCGACACATATGTTTTGTTGGGAAACACAGAGGGAACACGCTTCAACTCCAAACAGATGGTAAATGGTGAAACTAGACATCAAAACTCATAAATTCAATCTCTTTTCACAAGCAAGTCACCCTCAACACATCCTCAAACTTTTGGTTTTAGGAGGACCATCGGTGTGGGTCATGTGGTTGGGGAAGAGACACTGAAGAGGTGTTGAGGAGACACCACCATAGGATTTAGCTGCTTTCTGCAGACGTGAACAATTGTGTGTCCTCTCATGGGGAATTCCAAATTGGGTGAAGGCAGCCTACTTCTGCAAAGCGTTGCATTTGTCAGGCAGTACCAGGAGCTCCTACTATTCTACAATTAGTCCTACACATGGCCTCTTTGAGCCACATTATCTCGCAAATTATTCATCTGATGAGAAATTAAAAAATTATTTGGATCAGTCATTTGAGAAAACCATGCCTGCCCCCGGGCTTCCCAGGTGGCGCTAGTAGTCAAAAAATCTGCCTGCCAGTGCAGGCGGTGGAAGAGACATGGGTTTGATCCCTGAGTCAGGAAGATCCCCTGGAGGAGAAAATGTCAACCCATGCCAGTATTCTTGCCTGGAAAACTCCATGGGCAAAGGAGCCCTGTGGGCTACAGTTTGTGGGATCCCAAAGAGTCAGACAAGACTGAATCAGACACAATGCTCACGAAGAGTCAAAAATAACTTGCCCAAGACCACAGAGCTAGTTACCAACAGAGTCTCAGTCTCGTGACTTATGGTTAAAGTGCTTTTTTCTGACACTAGGCAACCAGGGTGAGTAAAACAAGAGATATTGTTTTCCTGATATTTTCCCCTCTCATCTTTGTCTCAAGTGTCTTATATTTAAAAGTCACTCTTTCGAAAAAAACAAAAAACCTGCTTGTTTGTTCATTTATTTATTATTTATTTATTTATTTGGCTGCCCTGGGTTTTACTTGAGGCAAGTGGGATCTAGTTCCCTGACCAGGGACCAAACCTTGGCCCCCTGTACTGGAAGCATGAAGTCTTAGCCACTGGACCACCAGGGAAGTCCCTAAAAGTAACTCTTTAATTCTCATCTTTCTGCCAACTCAACAGTTAGGGATAGACAGATAAAAAGTGCCTGATAATATTTATTAAATGAGTCTATGAATGAGAACAGGGAAACACTGTGCCTTTAAAGATAAACTTTTCAGCTGAATAACCAGGTGGTCTTTTGACTTACCGAGCTCTCCATCTCTAAGGAAAGATCCAAGAAGCTCCTTTTCTTCCTTCTGAGTTGGGAGGTGGGTTGGGCTCCTCCTGGGAAAACTCACCATCTCTTTCCCTCTCAGATTTTTCCCTTGATTTTAAGTCTGTAAATAAAATATGGCTGCTTGTCTTGTTGTAGAAGAAATAGAAGCCTCTCTGTATATGGCTCCATGGCTGGAGGTTACATTCACTTTCAGATGGCCCCGTTGAGGCCCCTGTGAGACTGTGCACTGCTCAGCAGTCTCCTTCGGAAATAATCCTTCCATCAGTCTTCTTCCCACCACTACAAACATCCTGAATGATCATAGGCTAAGGTTTTTGTTCACAGAGTTCCCAAAAGTTGATACTAGAATCTGGTCTTTCACATTTGTATACTAACTTCAGTCAAGAAAATAATCTGAATTTAAGGCGATTGCCAAGTAATCCTTAAAGGAATGAATATTTTTAAGATATAAAGAAAAACCTACCTTAAGGGAGGCCTTTATTAAAATGTGAGAGAAAAAGTCAATGTTGCAGAAACCCACCAAGAGAGGTAGGGGTACCTGCTATATGGGCTTTGTTAGTGGCTCAGTGGTAAAGAATCTGCCTATCCAGTGCTAGAAGATGCAGGTTCGATTCCTGGGTCCAGAAGAGCCCCTGGAGAAGAAAATGGCAACCCCCTCCAGTATTCTTGCCTGGGAAATCACATGGACAGAGGAGCCTGGCAGGCTGCCACTCCATGAGGTCACAAAAAAGTCAGACACGACTTAGCAGCTAAACAACAAACTTGCTATATACCAAGTTGTGAGGCTGTACTTCCCTCTTCTTCATTTTCCTAGGTATTAATATCTCTAGAATGTATGACATTGTACTATAGTTTTGCAAGATGTTACCATTGGGGGAAATTGTGTAAAGGGCACACAGATTTCTCTGTGCTATTTCTGTGCTATTTCTTGCTACTGCATGTGAATCTAAAATCACTGCAAAAAAAAAATGATAATAAAATCAAATCAAATCACCACAAAGAGGGAGGGGTTATATGTATACCTGTGGCTGATTCATGTTGCTGCATGGCAGAAATCAATACAATATCGTAAAGCAATTATCCTCCAGTAAAATATAAATTTAAAAATTTAAAATGAATAAAATCATTGCAAAATAAGAAGTTAACTGTCAAAATCTCTAGACTAAAGGAATCAGCAAACACATGGGTAGAATGTTCACAGTTGCTACTGCATTCAAGTACTTAATGACCCTTCCAATTCACTGATGGAGTCGCCAATACAAACACACAGAATGAGATTTGTCATTAGAATGGATTCCATACTCTTGGGTACCAAGAGCAGTATACTTCTCTTTTACTATCAAAACCAGCTTCCCAGTTGAATTCTTAAATACCACCACCACCAGCCTTGCCTAGACTGACTTCTTCAAATCAGTAAATTAACCTGAATAACTGATGTGCTGAAGATGAATCTTTCCAAGGGAGGGGGACTGGTATTGTGTTCATCTTTGTATCCAGCATCTAACATAGAGCCTGACAGGTAACAACTGAATAGTAAGTGTTGCTGACGGACTAAGTGAATGATTGAATAATGAAAGATGAACAGTGACTATTGTTGCCTTAATGTTCTAGGTAGTTGGGGGTAGGAAGTTATTCCAAATAACTTGGCAATTTCTTGCAAATCAAAAGCTCCAGTTGGGGGTTTAATATAAAAATTTTCACATTATCTCTGATAACAATATACACATTCACTCCAGAAAGTTTGAAAAACACAGAAAAGTACACAGAAGAAAATTTAAATGACTCATAATTTCACCATCCAGAAATGATTCTGACTGTTCTTTTGCTGTTTATCATTCCAGATGAATGTAATTATTTATTCCTTCAACAGTCTTTTCTTAAACTGGAATGATAGAATACACATTTTTATAATTCTACTTCTATCCTACATCTCATATGCTGAAAAACACTTTTCCATAATTTGCCACTGTCAAAACAGAGAGCTGAAAGGAAAGCTGAAAAAGGAAAGCTGAAAGCTTCACTCCATCAAAACCACATCAGTCATACTAAAAACACAGCAGTCACAGAGAGCGGTGGTTAGGGAAGGGGCGGGGGAAGGGCATTGTGCTTGGCATGTTCATGCATCTGATTGTAAAAACAATTCACGTGTGGACCAAAGAGAGTGCAGACTCTTTTGCACTTCCAAAAAGCATAGCATGCGAAGTGTTCAAGAAATAAATTCATCATGAAGGCCAAAACTTAAAGAAAACTTTGTATTACACATTATCATCAGAATTTAAATCTTAGTGGGCTGGAAATTGCATGTCAGAATCCAAGATACAAAAGTTCGAAGCGAAAATAAGAATATCACATGAGATATTTTATGTCATGAAATATGTCATAACACTAATATCATAAGATTTCTGTTAAACGTTCATTGTTAGCTATTGTAATTAAAAATAATTATATTAATCACACCACAGTTGTAAACGAGAGAGAATATGAAAGTATCTCAGAGGAGAGGGAAACATGGTTTAACTGTATAAACCTTTCCAGAGTAATAAGAAGTTTTATTTGATTTAATCATGTTTGATTCCACATTTCAATTATGAGAAATTTCTTTTAAATCTGTTTATACATAATTTGGGCTTCTCAGGTGGCGCCAGTGGTAAAGAACCTGCCTGCCAATGCAGGAGACGTAAGGTAAGAGAGGTGGATTCATCCCTGGGTCGAGAAGATTCCCCTGGAGGACGGCATGGCAGCTCACTCAAGTATTCTTGACTGGAGAATCCTATGGACAGAGGAGCCTGGTGGGCTACAATCCATGGGATCGCAAAGAGTTGGACATGACTGAATCGACTTAGCATGCATACATAATTTACTATGGCATCTCCCCAAAATTCATGCAACGATTACTCTGCAAGGCGAAGAGAATCAACTGTAGAAAAGAACTCAGACAACCAGCTCTTCTCAGATAGGAACAATATACTGCACGCTTCGGAGCACTGCCAACTGACGCATCTCCATGCCTCTCTCATCCCCTGTTCACTCCGTCGTCAGCATTCACTTTATCTTCAACGACATGTTGCTGTTTCCCAACTCTATCTTTTGATCTTCTTCTGAACTCCCTTAAGTGCAATCCAGATGAATCAACTCGGAGCTTAAGAGGTGTGTTCTATACAAGTTGTCTTTGGAACGGATTCTGGCATGTCCTCAACATTCCCACCCATCTCAGAGATCTTACAAAATGGCAGGTACAGACCTTGTTGATCTTCTTCAAGTATGGACTGGTTGAAAGGTACAGGACTGGGATGTGCCAAGGCATAGAAGTGAAGGAGAGAAGATATTTATGTTTTGGACTTGGTATGCCGAGCATCCCTTTTACCTGCTGAAGCACTGAGATTAAACACACTGTGTGAAACCAAAACAGAACCCAAGACCTACTGCTCCCTATGATTGCTAAGAGATTTCTAAAGGTCATCAATTCAGTGGAACGACAGCCAAACCATCTCAGGATGGTTTCCCAACAATCCCAGATCACCATGATACTGAGAGTCCTGGGACAGCCAGCCAGATTTCAAAACCCCTGTGCCAAATGCTGGCACGCTGTTTGCCAAAACTCAGGTGGACCCTTCAGATTATAGTCAGGGCTGGATTCTCAAATTTTACAAATAAAAATTCCCAAGCTGCCTGGGAAGAATTCCAACTTGCATAGGTGTCAGAAGATCTGATTAAGAAAGAAGGAAAAAACCAAAGTTAGGCCAGCCCCCCTGGAAAATCATCCTGCATGAGAAATCTCAAGAAAGGAACCAACTGGGCTTTCACATCGCCTGCGTTTTTCTTTCAGTCACATGTTTCCTTCTGAATACCCTTCTAACAAAATGCTTCCTAAGTAATTTTCTCCTTTCTATATGCATCTTCTCCCTTGGTGAAGTGTGAAGAGAAACAGCAGACCCAAACATAACTAAAGCTAAAGTTCATTACAGCCTTTCACAAGACATCAAAAGAACCAGTGCCTAAGCCAGGGAAAGGCAAGGAATACCTATCTCCTTTCTTAAAGTCCAACAGAACTTCATCCTATATCTTGGTCACACTTTATTTTTAGCTCTTCACTCATTTATTTCGTCAGGTAACACACAGAGAGAGTCTGGTATGTGCCAAGTATCATGATGAGTCTGATGAGAGAGAAAAACGTTTGACAGTACAAAGTGAAACAGCAAGATCCTAAAGCTGAAGGACCTGGGGAGGGCGATGGGAGCCCAGGGGAAGAGGGACCCACCCCCCATGTTTTGCTATTTCCCCCCAGCCCCCATCTCTACCTCCGATTAGTGGCATTAAGTTTTGCTTGAAACAGCCAGTCAGAAATGAATACTGAATCAGGAAAATTCAGAGGGAAATGCTTATTTACCCCCATAGCAAGCAGACATCTTAGGCTAACTTTAGAATTAAGCCACCATTTACAAGGTTCTTCTCAGGCACACTTTGTTCTAGAGCATTTCGCAGGTATTGTGTTCTACAAATTGAAGGTCTGTGGCAACCCTGCTTGTCAGATGATGGCTAACATTTTTTAGCAGTAAAGTGTTTTTATTAAAAACTGTTAGCTATATTCACTAGCTGTATAGTATATCCCTGTAGCTTATTACACACAGCAGTTTGGTCCTCTTAATCCCCTACTCCTGTCTTGCCCCTCACCTCTTCCCTCTTCCCATTGGTAACAACTAGCTTGTCGTTAAAAGTCTGCTTCTGATTGTTAGATTCATTTGTTTTAATTTTTAGATTTCATATATAAATGAAAACATACAGTGCTTTGTCATTCTCTGACTTATTTCACTAAGCATAATACCTTCTAGGTCCATCCATGTTGCTGCAAATGGCAAAATTTCATTTTTTATAAGTGAGTAATATTCCATTGTATGTATGGATGTGTGTATATATATATATACACATATATACATACATATATATATACATACACACACACACACACACACCTACCATATCTTCTTTATCCACTCATCTGTTGATAAATAAGTAGGTTGTTCCATATCTTGGCTAACAATGCTGCAATGAACATTGGGTGCACGTATCATTTCAAATTAGTGTTTTTGTTTTCTTCAGATATATATATCTATACATATCTCCAGGAATTACTGGATCATATGGTAGCTCTATGGGCTTCCCGGGTGGCTCAGGTGGTAAAGAATCTATCTGCAGTTCAGGAGATCCAGCTTTGATCCCTAGGTCTGGAAGATCCCCTGGAGAAGGGAATGGCTACTTATTCCAGTTCTTGCCTGGAAAATTCCGAGGACAGAGGAGCCTGGTGAGCTACAATCCATGGGGTCACAAAGAGTCAGATATGACTGAGCAACTAACACTAACTTTGCATAGTAGCTCTAGTTTCTGTTTTCTGAAGAAGCTTCACACTGTTTTCCATAGTGGCTTTAACAATTTACATTTCCACTGACAGCCTACGAAGCCTCCTTTTCTCCGAATCCTCAACATTTCTTATTTGTGGTCTTTTGACAATAGCCATTCTGACAGGTGTGAGGTGATACCTCGTTGTGGTTTTGATTTGCATTTTTCTGATGATTATCAACATTGAGCATATTTTCAGGTGCCTGCTGGCCATCCGTATATCCTCTTTGGCAAAATATCTATTCAGGTCTTCTGCCCATTTTTTTTGTTTGTTTGTTTTCTTTTTCAATTTGTGTTGTTTTCTTGATACTGAGTTGTTTGAACTGTTTATAGATTTTGGTTTGATTATAGATTATGACCCCCTTACAGGTCATGTCATTTGCAAACATTTTCTCCCGTTCTTTTCATTTTGTCAGTGGTTTCTTATGCTGTGCAAAGGCAATAAAGTATTTTAATTAAGATGTTACATGGTTTTTAGAGACATAATGCTATGTAGAAAAATTTTCCATGTACTGGGAAACCAAAAAATTCATGTGACTGGCTTTACTGGAGTATTCACTGTATTGCCATGGTCTAGAACCAAACTTGCAGTAGTGTCTCTGAGCTATGCCTGTAGTTTGCCTTTCCACACCCAGTCGATGGAATCCGTTGAGCTCTACTCTAATGAAGTACGATGTGTTCTTCTGCAAAAGACTATGGACTTAGCTTTTGATGCACATTGTATGGCATATTTCTAAGAAGATCAGATAACACACCAGTAGTTTCGCGGATAATATCCCAGTCTTGTAATGCATCTAGCCCTCAATAAACAATGTATATCTCTTTCCTGGGATACATGTATCTCCCCCATACATTAGGCATTCACTTATTACAGACACACTGTTTTCTCGGAGCAGGCTGAGGTGGCATTTTTAGTCTCTGATTTTATGATTCTGAGATTATTCATAATGAAAGAGGGGATTCCCCAAGTATCTCAGCTGGTAAAGAACTCACCTGAAATGCGGGAGACCTGGATTAGATCTCTGGGTCAGGAAGATCCCCTGGAGGAGTCATGGCAACCCACTCCAGTATTCTTGCCTGGAGAATCCCCCATGGACAGAGGAGCCTGGTAGGCTGCAGTCCGTGGGGTCGCAAAGACTTGGACACGACTGAGCGACTAAGCGCACATGCACAAGCAATCTTTGGGCTATCCCAGGAAAATATTTAACCCCTAGGGCTGAGGACCAGCTTCTGTGTCTTCGCTTCCTTCCGTTTTGTGAGACTGTGATTTGGCTTCCCTGCAGAAACCTGCAAACGCTGCTTCCTTCAGACAGTGAAACACAAAGAAACACAAATGAAGAAATCAGAGCCGAACAGAAAAGCTTTGAGGGCTGTACCTTTATTCTTCACGATAAAATTTAGCATAAAAAACACTAAAAGCGTAAAGACATTTGTTCTTATTCCAGAAGCAAATAAGAGGATTGAGAAAGGATTTTTTTTCCCTCTGAAGTACAAAACATCAGCTGTTGATGGCAATATGAGGGAGAATACTGTTCTCTTCAGGATGTTCCAAAGCAAAGTTGGCTGCATGAATTAAAGTGTCTTCCCTGGTGGCTCAGAGGTTAAAGCGTCCGCCTCCAATGAGGGAGACCCAGGTTCGATCCCTGGGTCGGGAAGATCCCCCGGAGAAGGAAATGGCAATACACTCCAGTATTCTTGCCTGGAGAATCCCATGGACGGAGGAGCTTGGTGGGTTACAGTCCACGGAGTCGCAAAGAGTCGGACACGACTGAGTGACTTCACTGACTGACTGAATAGAACATCTCTGATTCTTCTGGATAAATAAGCAAAATGTATCATCAGTGGCTAAACACCATTCCAATTTTACCCTGTAAACAAAAAATGAAGTTAGAAATCATTTTATTCTGGGATCTAACGCCCAGCTCCAAGACATGCAGAATATTAAACTAATCTCCCCTTGCAACTCTGACCCATCCTGTGTTTCAGACACTCACTCTTCCCATAGGGGATAATTAGACCCCTCTGTGCCCCAGTCCAAAGCACAGCCAGTCTTCACTTTTTAAATATATTTTTGTTTTAAAAACCATTCAGATAAACAAGAAGAACAAAACAGAAGAGCACGATCCACCACTCAGAAATAATCTCAGTAGCATGCGGTGGCTATCTTTCCCAACTTTTCTACCGTGGCCATCCTTGCACAAGATATTTTTAGCTTCTTTCTTTCTAAGTAATCGTTCCAGAAAGATTTTAAAGCAGTTGGGCACGTACATCTCTCTGAACCTCTATTTTCACCATCTATAGAAGGCAGATGCTGTTCATAAGACCTAGCTGATCGGATTGTTGGAAAAACTAAGTAAGTTAGCACGCCTGCTTGACCTTCCCACCCTCCATCTGCCCTTCCTTGCTTCTTTCCTTCCTTATTGATTTATTCATTGAAAGACTTGTTTGCTAAGCACCAGCTATGTGCCAGGCACTGCACTGGGCACTGGGGGCAGAGCATCACAGTAATGAGCAAGAAAAGAGTCACAGCACCTGCGTTCTCCGCACATGCGCACATTGAGACAGAGAAAAGGCAAGACTAAGGAACTATAAACCAAACCAAACTGGAGGGTAAAGAGGGAGGAAGGGTGGCCAACCATAGGGAAGTGAAAAGTGAAAGTGTCAGTCACTCTGTCACGTAGTCGTGTCTGACTCGCTGAGACCCCATGGACTGTATCCCACCACATGGGATTCTCCAGGCAAGAATACTGGATGGGGTGGCCATTCCCTTCTCCAGGGGATCTTCCCAACCCAGGGACTGAACCTGGGTCTCCTGCATTGCAGGCAGATTCTTTACCATCTAAGCCACCAGGGAAGCCCAAGCATTCCCAAGGGAATAAAAGCCCTGAGACAAGCTGTCAAAAGGCAGCTGATGCACTTAGCTCCAGAAGGAAACAGTTTGTGATGACGAAGCTGCAGCCACCAGAAGCTGAAAGAGATGAGGAGGGACTCGCCCCTGGAGCCTCTAGAAGGAGTGCAGTCTGCCTACGCTTTGATTTCAGACTGCTAGCCTCCACTGCTGCTACTGGTGCTAAGTCGCCTCAGTCGTGTCCAACTCTGTGCAACCCCATAGACGGCAGCCCACCAGGCTCTCCAGTCCCTGGGAGTCTCCAGGCAAGAACGCTGGAGTGGGTTGCCATTTCCTTCTCCAATGCATGAAAGTGAAAAGTGAAAGTGAAGTCGCTCAGTCGTGTCCGACTCCTAGCGACCCCATGGACTGCAGCCTACCAGGCTCCTCCATCCATGGGATTTTCCAGGCAAGAGTACTGGAGTGGGGTGCCATTGCCTTCCACAACTATAAGAAAACAGATTTCTTTTGTTATAAGCCACCCAGTTTGTGGTCATTTGTTATGGCAGCCCTAAGAAACAAATACAGGTACATATCCATTTTTTCTCTTTTTTTAAATTGTTTGCACAATTGTAGATTGAAGACCCTGGTTTTCATAACCACTNATTGCCTTCCACAACTATAAGAAAACAGATTTCTTTTGTTATAAGCCACCCAGTTTGTGGTCATTTGTTATGGCAGCCCTAAGAAACAAATACAGGTACATATCCATTTTTTCTCTTTTTTTAAATTGTTTGCACAATTGTAGATTGAAGACCCTGGTTTTCATAACCACTAGAGTTATTGATGAACTACACATTTGTCTCTTATCTGTAAAATGAGTGGTGTTGATTAGGCATAAGTGATATAAATATTTTCTTTCCATCTTGTTCGTGTGGTCTTTATTGATGAGCTCATTTATCAGAGTGAAAGCGAAAAATAAAACATTAGGCTATCCTAATCCAAGCNATCCGGAAGGTCATGGTTCACACTGAAGCCTGACTTGGAAAATTTTAAGCATCACTTTACTAGCATATGAGATGAGTGCAATTGTGAGGTAGTCTGAGCATTCTTTGGCATTGCCTTTCTTTGGGATTGGAATGAAAACTGACCTTTTCCAGTCCTGTAGCCACTGCTACATTTTCCAAATTTGTTGGCATATTGAGTATAGCACTTTCACAGGATTTTTTTTTTTTTTTCAAATCTTTCAGGATTTGAAATAGCTCAACTGGAATCCCATCACCTCCAACAGCTTTGTTCACAGGAAGTGTTGAACTTAGGAAGTGTTTGAACTTAGGAAGTGTTGCCTCCTAAGGCCCACTTGATTTCACATTCCAGGATGTCTGGCTCTAGGTGACTGGAGATCAGAAGCTCAGAAGAGATCTTGGGTAGAGATAAGGAATTGGGAAAAAAAAAAAAAGATAGTAATTAAAGCAATGAGAGTAGATGGTATTTCCCAGGATCTTTAAAGAATTTCTTAGTTTACTGGCTACACTGGCATCTGGGACCTTGGTTCCCCACCCAGGGATTGAACCTGTGCCCCTTTCATTATTGGAAGTGCAGTCTTAACCAGTTGACCACAGGGAAGTCTCTTGTAGGAAGGTTTTTGAGGCTGATGACCCAAAGGAGAATTCCTGCCATGGAGGCAGAGTGAAAGTCAGCAGTAAGTTGAATACACAGCAGGGAGAAAAGGGAGGCAGTTTTTAAAGGGCTCTTGGAGACAAAAAGTTTTCAACGTTGATTCTTTTCTAAAGTTGTTCTTTTTTGTTTGTTTTTGAATATTTTTCTTGCCTGAAAAATCCCGTGACAGAGGAGGTTGGCAGGCTATAAAAGAGTCACAAAGAATTGGACACGACTGAGCAACTAAGCACTCACATGCAGGTAGAAAGAAAAGCAAGTGAAGAAACTCATTAATAATTTTTCTATTGAGCACACATTGAAATGATGATATTTTGGATAATGAGTTAAATAAAACATTATTAAAATTAATGTGGCCCATTTATTTTAACTTTTCATTGCAGCTACTAGAAAAACCTTAATTACATATGTGACCTACATTATATTCCTACTAGATAGAGCTGCTCTGGGCACTAAATAGATGATTCTTATTTTCCTGATTTTATTTATTTACTTATTTTCACTTTTTAATTAAAAAAAATTTTTTTCTGATTCTGATTTTTACTGCCTTGCACTGATGATGCTCAAGTATGTTTCTCCATGTGTATCTGTTGCATTTTCAAACTTGAGCTTCACATGTCCAGCGCAAACACATCTTCACAAAATCGGTTCTTGCTGTTCGCGGGGCTGCCAGGGTAGCATTAACATTTATTGGCAAAGCAGACCAGCAGCCTGTCGCTCCTCCCTCACTTCTCCCACCCTCACATCCTCCCCCAACCCTATGGACCACCCCATCCCTTCTACTTCTTTATTGTCTCTCGAAACTCCCAGTGTTCCATTTCCATGCATCGCCATCTTTGTCATCTTTGAATAGGCTCCTAACAGTCTCCCCAGGTCCTCTCTAATCTAAGGTGGTTGTTGTTGTCTAGTCGCTAACTCGTGTCCAACTCTTTGCAGCCCCATGGACTGTAGCCCGCCAGGCTCCTCTGTTCACGGGATTTCTGAAGCAAGAATTCTAGAGGGAATTGCCATTTCCTCTTTCAGGGGATCTTTCTGACCCAGGGACAGAATCGGAGTCTCTTGCCTCTCCGGCATTGGCAAGCAGATTCTTTACCGTTGAGCCACCAGGGAAGCTCTGAATACAAGGAACTAGAGGCTTGTGCAGTCTCAAGAATGGCTAGCAGTGATGCTGGGAAGCTTTAGAGCTGCTACGCAGAAGAGAAGCTACTTCGAATCTCGAGAACTTCAGGAACGCCTGGGCGCAGCCTGCAGGCGGTGCCTGAGAAATGGCCTGCAGCGACACAGACAGCACGGTAACCCGTGCTCACCTGGGAAACTGGCTGGGGAAGGAAAGCTGAGTCAAGGTGTGCTGTGTGACCTTCTGGTGGGATGTTTGGCCTATGCATCCAGACCACAAGACGGAGCTCTGAGCTAAAGGACAGATGTGAGAGTCATGGGCCCGAAACAATGACCTTTCTGAGAGACACTGTAGAGAAGAAACTGAGAAACAGGAGGGTCCCATCCACGACGGCCTGGACAGAAGGCAGTGATTTGCAGCGACCCAGGGCTTCCCTGAAGCGACTTAGCAGCAGCAGCAGCAGCAGCAGGGCTTCCCTGGTAACTCAGAGGGTAAAGAATCTGCCTGCAATGCAGGAGACCCGGATTTGATCCCTGGATTGGGAAGATCTCCTGGAAAAAGTAATGGCAACCCACTCTAGTATTCTTGCCTGGAAAATTCCGTAGATAGACCATGGGATTGCAAAAGGTCAGACACGATAAAGCAACTAACACACACAGCGACCTGAGTTCCTGGATGCTGGCCACCTGCTGTAACCATGCGAACATCCTCATCTCTCAGACCAGGACTTGGAGACCAGATTCCACTGGTCCCAGCAGCTCCCTGGCCTAAGTATAGAAAGGGATGTGCTGATTTCGTGTCCTTGGCAGGTACTGACTGTGAGTCCGGATTAGCCCAAAAGAGGAAGAGATGGTGATCGAGTGTGGGTGGGTGGAGAGGAAAACTGAGAACTGGGCTTGAGGTACGAACCGAGTCGACTCTTTTCCACATTAAATTTGAATCCTCTTATGACCGCCCCCAGAAGAGAAACATGCCTGATAAAAAGCACATGATTCAAGTGAAGGGAACTAAGCAATGCTTCTTTGTGCTCAAGATTTCATGGCTGGTGTCATTTGCAATGAGGAGAACAACAAAGCTTTTCAAAAGAATACTTCTTTAAAAGCGATCCATGTTGATACCAACCGATTTATGAGATCATTCAAAGAAAGACAAACCAATATCAAAAGTGTGCGCTCAAAAACAAAGTTTATACAAAGATTAACTGTGGCAAATAAATGTCAAGGCATACTAATTATGTAGCTTCTAATGTTTCTGCCCAAAATGTGATCATTTGCAAAATCACACGAGGCTAAGTGCTGAAATAGGGGATTGAAGAGAACGATGTATGTTGGAAATAGCTTCCAGACAATCTCTCTTCTGCTCTTTGAGTTTTATTCTACACTCCAATTTCTCCTCTTGTTCTGTACTTTTCTGACTTACAATTGCATTTCCTTATTCTCTCTGGACCTGGAAACTGACCACTGCCTTTCCAGCCACTGTCCAAAGTGACTTCAAGATCTGTGTGAACATCCATCTGGTATCCAGGCTCCAGTCCCCTCAACCTCATCTCCGATAAACTCCTTTTCTCTAGCTTAGCCATCACCCGCATGGTCCTGTTCTTGCCTTGCACATCAGCTGAACCTGTATTGCTTCCAAAAATGACAACTCTGTAATTCTGGAGGTGAAGTCAGGAAAACATGTAAATAACCAACTCTGTGACCACAGCTTCCCATTCTTCCTAATTCCTTGTGGAAGTACTCTGTAGTAGGCTGAATAATGTCCTCAAAGATAACAGGTTCTAAGCCCTGGAACCTGTAAACATCATCTTATTATGTTTGTTACCACTATTTATCACCTGATGCTACATTAGTCTTATGAGACCACCAGATCCTCAGCTCACTGGCTTTCCCTGTTCCCTCTCCTCTTTTCTTTTTGTCTTCTCTTCCTTCCCTATCCACTCTAAATTCATTTTCCATCAGTATAATATTGCAAATACCCAAAATCCCCTTGCTCTTCTCTCTCTCCAGAGCCAGCTGACTTACTCTTCATCCTAAATTATGGATGAAGCACAAGCTGGAATCAAGATTGCTGGGAGAGAAATATCAATAACCTCAGATATGCAGATGACACCATCCTTATGGCAGAAAGTGAAGAGGAACTAAAGAGCCTCTTGATGAAAGTGAAAGAGGAGAGTGAAAAACTGGCTTAAAACTTAACATTCAAAAAATGAAGATCTCAAAAAAAAAAAAAAAAAGATCACGGCATCCAGTCCCATCACTTCATGGCAAGTAGATGGGAAAACAATGGAAACAGTTGATAGACTTTATTTTCTTGGGCTCCAAAATCACTGTACATGGTGACTGCAGCCATGAAATCAAAAGACGCTTACTCTTTGGAAGGAAAGTTATGACCAACCTAGACAGCATATTCAAAAGCAGAGATATTACTTTGCCGACTAA